>QGOA01000481.1:0-32289 GCA_003313075.1 Termitomyces sp. MG16
ACAAAAAAAAATAATCATACATTCAGAAGTACGAGATTAACTACCTTTTTTCAACGTATATCAATGTATAAGCGGGCGACAATAATAGTGAACTGCAGAACTCTGATCTTCCTCTCCACAAAAATATGGAATCTGCCGACAGGGCGCCACCAGTATTGCAGGAAATCAGGAGTTCAAACATCACCGACTAAGGCGCGGCACATAGATTGCTGGTGGAGGTTCTAGAAAAGTGAAATCATGGCTACGTTTGAATAGGAAGAATTCTTATATACCTTGAATGGGCTGCATTAAACGAATAAACGAAAGATTGTTTGACCTCCGGCTTGGACGAACCGTCAACTGGAACACAGTGTACCAACACCATTTCTACGTCCTTTACGGGACACAACGGAACAGTATCCCAAGCCTGTCGTGATAGCCATTTTCTCGACATTGATTGCCGCCGAAGCCGATGGAAAGTCATAGACAAGACGCATGCAGTGGAAATTGACAGTAGAATGGCGATCACTAAAACCGGAAAACTCGGGGTTAGACATGTAAAATGAGGAACAAGGTTTACTCACGCGCAAGGAGGACGTCAGAATCTGCCATAGAATCTCTTTTGTTAAAAATCATTGTCACTTCCAGAAAATGAGCAGCCAAGCAGAATCGTCCGAAGAATGTAACTTGAGAAATCCGTATCCAAGTAAGACGGTCCTCTTTCAATGTTTATATATTTATAAACTTTTTGAGCTGTGTGAAGTTTTGTCATGAAAGCAGGGGTGAGAAGCATCGATGAACACTTTCGGAAACCGTTGGTCTCCATATAGAGAATCGCTGTGAGATACATAGGACCAGTCTGAGTAAATGTGGCTACTGTAGACGCCTTGGCAAATCCTCACAGCTGTTTGTCAGGGGGCAGTATCCTGACAGGATAACTTCTGTGATGGAAGTCGACTTGGCGGTGCTCTTTCGGCAATAGATAGCTAGAACTGGAAGTGATGAACGTTGATGTAGCGGTTTGGGTTCCCGCTATGGAATGACTGGAACGGTACCAGAGCCTCCTCCACTCTGAGTAACGGGTCACAGTATAATAACGCGACCTTTGTTCCAAAGGGACAGGTAGTCCAACTGATTCGTCAAAGTGCAATTCTGACGTGTTCCATTTTAGGCAACGTTTGAACTCCGATCGTAGCACGTCGCACTATTGTTGCAGCCAGGCACTTTTCTCTCATTACGGACACCGAGTAAATCAATCACCACTGTCTGAGATAACGGAGAACTTCATACCGTTGGGACCAGACTGAGAAAAGTATTATGCTTCTTGTTCTTCTAGTTGGGTTGTTACTATATAATGTCAAGTTGACCCGGTTGGCTGGTAGCCCTGAGCGCTCGCTGGCTGTCACCCGTATTATAATTTCAAACCAACGGAATATTTAGCACTTATCTCGAGATAAGCGCTCTTTTTCTTCCGCTCTAAGTTTCAGAGATACCCAGCGATCCCAAAGTGCTAAAGCGTAGAAAATAAACAGGAATACAACGAAAAGGGGTCCTTTAATTAAGATTTCCAATCTTTGAGAACTAAAAGTCTGCACAATCTGTGCATACGTACTGAACCATTCAAGAGTGGAGAAGTCGGGATCCTTTTGCCATTGTGAGAAGAAAACACGATCATTTGATCTTTCAGGTGACAATCTGCACAAGGGATATATATACAATCTCACAGCACTCACACAGCACCTGACACCTGGATCTATTGCTAACTGCGAATGTCTATCAACCTGCGTTATGTATATGACATAGAGATCCGAGGTCAGATTATAATCATATGTAAGGTACTGAAGACTGTTGGACTGGACTATCAATCTACACAGCAGCAATCGAAGATTGGACCCGTGAGATAGTGATATACCCTTTAGTTGATCAGAAGACAGTTTTTGTTGAACCAGTTGCTTCAGCTTTGAAGCGTACCGTAATCGTTGCTATGATTATTGCAACATAAACTACAACATTTACTTTGTCTGTTTCAAGAATCATTGCTTTGACCCGGCTTCACGATTTGACTGATCTGCAAACCGACTTACTTGGCAATTTGGTTATAAACAATCACTAACGTAGAGATAAGAGCGCTAAGAAGTGAGAAGGCAGAAATGAAGAACAATCAATTGGTAATAGATCGTAAATATGATGAGGATCAACTTCGAGAGTTCGCCAAGGGATGGGTAAAGAAAACAAATGAGTGGAGCTTGTCGATGCGGGAAGGTTGATTGAGCTTTGCAGAGGGCCAAAGACGAATCATTGCTATCGTTGGGGAAATCGAAGGGTATTGCGAGATTGAGGGTATGTAAAAAGTCCATGAAGGTTGTTGGTATACGGGATGACTCGCGTCGCTCCGAACGTCACGAGTGGCTTGAGCGAGTGCTACTGATTGAATCGATGACGAGAAAGGGCATATTGCTGACGCCAATTGACCGGAGAATGTGTGATATATCCAGGCTCGAATAATCGAGTGGATAGCGGACAGACCGAAGAGTAGGTGGTTGTAATACCAGTGATTGAGGGACAGATCTCTCCTGGTTGGAGAGCTCTTCCAGCTCAAGTCCTGGCATGATGCCAAGCGAAATACCTCTTTCAATGTCGGTATCAGGGCCCGCGTTCCTCCCCATGCGGAAAGTCCTTAGCGCAATGAGCGAAGGAGCGCCTACTCGTAGGTGATTACGCCAAACTCTAGCAAAATCAAGGGCCGGGAGAAATGGACGATGTATCCATGGATTTTCATTAGGAAAATGCAACAGTGATGACGAGTGCAAGTGTTCATGGACGGAGCATACTCGATAATATACGTCGATGATGATCAAGCTCAAGCCTGATAGAAAGATAAATTACAAGCAAAGGAGTGAAAATTGACATCTAGACTGAATCAACCCACCGGAAATTGAGATAAAAATCACTGCTAAAACTCAGCCGTCCATGCTGACGCGTGACGAGTGAAGGGGAAGATGTCAAAGGGATGTACTCGTGAGAGAAGTGATTTGCCGTTCGCTGGACATATCTCTTGAATCTGCAGCACAGGTTTATAAACCACAGGTGTGGAATATTTTGCACAGCGTTTGTTACCTTCTGCAGTGTCAGAGAGGCACGAGGGATTTGGGGGCAGTTACAGGATGATGAAACCGGCTCGGGGCGGGCAGACAAGAGAAAGGATAGGGGTTAATGCAACGCAGAGGATGAGTGTCAGAAAGTACAAATATAATATCCGTTTCCAAAAACATGTCTTGTGATTGTTTCTCACCAAAACCAAGAAACAAACAAGAGTCAACATGGCGCGCTCAGTTTCAAGTCAAAGTGCATCAACTCCAGCATCGTATTTCCCCAAGGTCACAAACTGACGGACAGGAAATCGGGTGGAGTCACTGACTGGCTTGGCCGTGGTCCATAGGATTTATAACCTAACAGAGAACCAGACAGAGCAGTACGTAAGATGCAGATGGGGCAGATAACATGAAGAGCAACAGAGTAGAAAGAAGCTTCTCAGTCGGCAGGGATGAGCTTTAGGATCGTCAACGCGATCACGTGAGTACGCGCGTTGTTGATCCAAGTTTGACTCGGAGGTTTGTTCTCTGCCACTGCGTTCATCATTTGCTTCGTTCAAGGCGATGAGAGAACAGACCCGAGGACTCGACCTCAGCATACACGGCGATGAGCTCGAGAGACATAGAATCGAGCTCGAGCAGAACCTTCAGAACACCGAGATTTCGTTACGGTTGTCAACGCCTAGCGAGGATGAATACGAGGAGCCTTCCAGTGTTGAATATCCTAGGCATAACTCTGGTCCAGGAGGATTTGCTTCCTTTGAGATCCCATCAAGGCACCACTATGATGGCGAGACACAGAGTCAGATTCACCCGTGGTCATTCCAGACGTACGACGATGAAGAGGGTATCAACCCTTATGCTACCGGGGGCTCGCTGTCCACGGCAGCACATCATGCCAGTGCGCTCACTCTGAGTGCGGGACTAGGCGGGGGTCGTACGGGAAGGCGAGATATCAGTATCAGCGGGGCGGAGTACGACCCCGACCGACCACTGAAGGACATGATCGCTAGCATGGACCCAAAACTCAGTATGTTCGACATGGAGCCTTCCCGCTCGAGATATCTGGTACCCTTGACTGTCATAATGGTTTGATTTATTTCGCTGAATTTTGATCTAGGGTGATCCGCTCGTCGTGGAGAGCACCGCTGAGCTGGATCGCATGCTGCAGTCGGGACATGTGCCACCCGTCGCATCCCCTCTTCCACCGTCTTCTTCTGACTCAGACTCCGAATCAAGCCATGATAATCGAAATCCCTCCACACGCCCTAAACTTGCTGACTCACTCCGTCGTGTGTCTTTCTCTCCACAGCGACCGAGGAGTAACCCAGGGTCGCCCCGTATCGCTTCGAGACAACCTCGCAGTACAAATCAAAACGAAATCACACCGCGAGTCGAAAAAAAGAGGACCGATACCTATGCTACTCCTCGGCCGCAGGTACGCCTCCGGCCCCCAACGCCTACAAAGACTAGTTTTGTTTCACAATCGCAATCACAATCGCAATTTACCAAACTTGCGCGGGGTATCACACGTGAGATTCAACACGCGCAGCGCGGCGAGGCGTCCAAATATGCCGAGCGCAATCCCTTTGACGCTCCGGCAGGCCATGCATCTACGAAGCCGCAGCAGCAGACGCCCGCTCGCCCATCAGCAATGAAACAGCGCAACCCAACAACTGGTCCAAACTTGAAGGGCAAAGTCCATCTCCCTGATGTAACGGGACTGACAAGTGCCGTAGAGTCGCCGATGAAAGTTGGGTCAGAATACTACATCTATCCTGGGAGCCCTCGTGAGACGGAAGGTTTGTGACTGTTCTAGGCGCGGTTTTGACGTCGTTTTGATGATTGTCGCAGCCCGCCTTGTGGCCATGCTCAACGCCGTGCAATCCAAGCTCCAGTATTTTGAAGAGGAGAATGGAATCTCGCGCAGGCGAGTGAGGGAACTCGAACTCGAGCTTGAGGTATGCAAGCGCGATGTAGCAAGAGAGAGGACGCGGGTGTTGGAAAGAGAAGAGGTCATTGTACAGCAACAGCGGGATGCGAGTTTAATTGCGGCTTCACGGCGGAGAGATAAAGGAAAGACAAGAGCAAAAGATACCACCACCGAGCAGGAGGGACTTTACCAGAAGTACAGAGAAGCTGTGGAAGGCCAGAAAGGTTTGTAGTTCATAGGGGATCCAAGCGACAGTTTTCACTTATTCCTATGTGCAGCACTCGAAGCCCTGATTACGACTCTTCGCGCGCATCTAACGCGACTCACTGCAGAGTTGTCATCGCATCGCGTACTGCTTATGGAACTCAGGGAGTTGCGCGATGCCGACGCGCAGGCAATAAAGGCAAAGAGTTTGGAAGTTGAACGCTTAAGTCGAGAAGTTGAACGCCTGGGTGGAGAGGTAGAGGTACTCCGTGGAGTGGTAGAGGAGGGACTCCGAGAGCGTCGAGGTGCTAGAGAGGCGGAGGAGGTTTTAGACCAGTCGAACGTGGCAATGTCGCTCGACAAGGAAGTTGAGGATAAAGAACAGGAGATACGAGAGGAAGATGCCCAAGCTCCGCAAGAGGAAGCCGAGGAAATACCAGAACCGTATGAACAGATGTCGATCGCTGGTCCATCGCGAAATCCGGTGAATAGGACTACGACGATACGGACAGACCACGCGGATTTCGGATCCTCAAGTCCCGGTCCTTCTCGCTCTTTAACACCTCCAGTTCAAGTACAGGGTATAAACACCTCAGTTCCGCTCATAAATCCCGTAGAGTTTGAGCGCATTTCTATTGAGGTGGAGGAACGACGCTTCTTAGACCCTCACGCAATTCCATCTGAATCCCAACATCAAAAAATACGCCGTGCAACTGTGGAAGATGCGTCGGACGATGAAGAGGAAAAGAGGAAAGTCTCTCAAAAACTTGCGCCTCCTCGGCACCACATCACGACAATGAATCAAGAAGAGAGACAGAATCGTCATCTCCAGAATTCAAACGCCCGAAACCAACGCGCTCGCCAGCGCGTCGACGAGACGCCTTTTCCGCAAATTAGAGGTGGGCATCTTGAGCGGCTATTTTTTTCAGCACCGGAGCACAATGCACGTACCTGTAATGTGTGCTGTCGTCGGAGACGTGCTAGTGCAGGTGTAGAAGAGGAAGTGTCCTGGTTACCCTCGCGATTCAAGGAGTGGCGGAAAGAGAAGGAAGAAGAGAAATTTGAAAGTGAAGAGGATGAAGATGAGGGATTTGTGGATGAAGACGACAGGCAGCCTCCGGTAGCAAATGACGATGGAAGAAAAGCGGAGGAGGATCAAAACATCTGGAGGCTTCGTGGACGGAAGGAGGGATTGCCACCACAGACGGTGGTCGCAAGGGTGATTCGAGAGCTGGAGGATGACTTTATGCACTATAAAGGGTATAATAACCCAGTTTTGATGTTCGGAAGACAACTAATCTCTGTGACAAGGATTTATGTGGAACTGGCTGACCAGTACAAAGACATGGATCCCGTGTCTGACGTAGCCCGTAGGAATCTTCTTGCAAAACATCTACGTGAGGTTGTCGATATTCTTGAGCAAAAGGTAAGTCATTCACTCCTGGTTGCGAAAGTGAGACGTTTTGTTTACATATTTTGTCCAGGGCGACCAAATCGCAGCGCTTTATGACCTGTTGACATTCAAGGACAAACCAGTTGAGGAATCTGTGGTGCCGCCGAGAAGACTGGTAAAAACCTCTGCTAAAATGCAATCGGGACGTGCAGTTCCGACCGCAGTCGTTCCTTCTACGTTGATGGGTCGAAATGTAGGCGCAGAAATCAGGCGACACCATACAGCGTTTCCATAATTATACGTGTTGCCTTTCTTGTTGGAGCGGATTCGACGCCTCGAGGTATTTCTTGATCTTTAGGTCTGACTTAATATATATCTTATCAGAAGGCAAATGAATCTACGTATACTTCGTTTATAGACATATTCTAGGTGTCTTAACGGTATTCGCTCAATACCTGCCTGTATGATTAAATATTGTAGTATGAATGTATGTATACTCTGATCTCGAGTGGGAGATTAGGTCGCTTATTTCCGACGGACACCCTGGGAATGTGATGACACATTTTTGAAATTTCGACTTATTCAAAAGTGCTCCTCGAAGTGCTTTTTCTAGGATTGCTTCTCCTTTAGAAAAAAAAAGTGATTTATCATTAGCATATGCATCTCGAATAATCACCGACCGGATTACTGAGGTGAGGATTGGTTTCTTGTTGATATAAGGATCGTTTCACCTTATGCAGTCGGATGCTCTACAGACAGTTGGTTACAAAGGCTTAACACTTGACTACTTAAATGGAAGATAGACCTCACAAGCCGCATCGCGAGAAGAAGGACAGAGGAAAGGGGAAGGAGAAGCAAAAGGGTTTTAATGAGAAGGTATTGAGCATCATCCTGCCCATCTCTTTATCGTTCCTACGAACTGCTTTTATATAGGCATTTGCACCGAAATCAGGCCGTCGTGCGGATCGGCAGGGGAGGCGGAACGTTGAGCGCGACCAAACTCGACTCCACGTACCTTTAGTCAATCGTACGCCTGACGATGAGCCACCACCCGTCATTGTTGCTATTGTGGGTCCCCCCGGTGTGGGCAAAACTACTCTACTCAAGAGTCTTGTGAGAAGATATTCAAAGCAGACCTTGAACGATGCTAAGGGCCCCATCACGGTGGTTAGCGGGAAGAAGCGACGGCTCACGTTCATTGAATGTAATAACGATCTCAACAGCATGATTGATATCGGCAAAATTGCTGACCTTGTCCTCCTCATGATCGATGGCTCATTTGGTTTCGAAATGGTGTGTGATGACTTAGAAGGAGTCTACGTATGTTCATCGTGGTTCAGGAAACATTTGAGTTCCTTAATATCCTTCAAGCCCATGGTTTTCCTAAAGTCATTGGTGTTTTAACCCACCTTGACCTCATCAAAAAAGCAGCCACTCTTCGTGCCACAAAGAAGGCTCTCAAGAAGCGTTTTTGGACGGAGATTTATGCCGGAGCAAAACTCTTCTACCTCTCAGGCGTGTTAAATGGACGATATCCTGATTCGGAGATTCTAAATCTCTCGCGGTTCATCTCTGTGATGAAATTCCGTCCGCTCGTCTTCCGAAATGCACACACATATGTCCTCGCAGACCGTATTGAGGACCTCACGCCACGTGAGAAAATACGCACATCAGGAGGCAAGTGTGATCGGACAGTGACATTGTACGGGTACGTGCGTGGCACCCATCTGCGGACTGGAGCAAGGGTACATATTCCAGGTGTGGGTGATTTAACCGTAAAAAGTGTGGAGGCGCTAGGTGATCCGTGCCCGCTCCCTGGGGCAGATCCAGAACAAGAGAAGAAGAGGAAGCTGAGCGAAAAGAAGAAGTTGGTCTTGCACGCTCCTATGAGTGACGTTGGAGGCGTAATGTATGATAAAGATGCCGTTTGGATCAATGTGCCGGGGAGCTTCACGCGTGGAAATGATGGCAGTCAGTAGGGCTCGATTTCTGACTATCAAACGGAGATTTATATTTCTACAGTGGTTCAGGGCGAAGGCGAACAGATGGTTATGGATTTACAGGACGCAGAGGCGACGCTTGAAGATGTCGTCGCTGGAAGTAAAATTCGGCTTCTAGGATCATCATCAAAAACCCTTACGGTTGAGGAAGTGGCTATGAGGGATGAAGATGATGAAGACGATGAAGACGGCGACGACGATAATGATAGAGAAGAATTTGACGACGAAGGGAGTAATTTCGGTGGCGAAGAGGACTTGAATTCGGATGAGTATGAAGATCAAAACCAAGACAACGAGGCCTTGTCGTCGCGTTTACGAAGTACAAACACTGGCCGTACATCCTTACGTCAACCCACCCGTTCTATTCCTTCCTCTTCCAAGCAACGTACAGAGGTTGAGTATGTAGAGAGTGATTCCGACCTTGGAAACCACGACGGTGATGATCAAGTTAGAGTCCAGTTTGACGATGAGGAAGACGAGCACATTCCGAGTGCTGACGAGGACGACGAGGCCGCTGAAAATGACAAAGATGAGGCACCTAGATGGAAGCAAAACCTAGCGGCGCGTGCACAAGCTACCCTCTCACTCGTCCATAAGGCTCATCGAAAGGATTGGATGAAAATGATATACGCATCAGACCTCTCACCCGAACAGATCTTGCGGGATCCCAAGGATGACGTCGAAGGGGCGCGGGAAACTGAAGATGAAATGGTAGACGGTTTTTTCCATATTAAGAAGAAAGCAGGCGTAGGAGAAGAAGAGATCTTGGACAAGAGCAAGGAGAGTCTTAGCGAGGAAGAGTTAAAGCGTTGGGAGGATGAGGAGATGCTGGAGTCAATACGTCACCTGTTCATCACAGGAGAGGACAATCCTCCGGAAGATGAGAAGATCCATGATGATGAAGGTGAAGATGACAACGAGGAGGGTGAGGAAAATCAAGAGGACCCGGGAAACGTAGACTCTGCAGCAATACTTTCAGCAAAGAAGGAGGCCCTCAAACGGAAATTTGATGCACAATATGATGACCCCGAAGGCGCTAAATTGGACTTTTATGAGGAGAAGAAGGACGAAATGGCCCGCCAGCTCGTCTTGAATCGTGGCGAGTTTGATGGTATCGACGCTGAGACTCGGACCCTCATTGAAGGCTTCCGTCCTGGACAATATGTCCGCATCGAGCTTGTCGATGTTCCTTGCGAACTTATTGAGAACTTCGATCCTACCTATCCGCTTATAGTTGGTGGGCTACTTTCTTCTGAGGAGCGCTTTGGATTTGTGCAAGTGCGCATCAAGCGTCACCGATGGTTCACGCGTACCCTGAAGAACAATGACCCACTGATTGTCTCGGTGGGGTGGCGTCGCTTCCAAACAGTACCGATATACTCGCTCGACGATCACTCGATTCGCATGCGTATGCTCAAGTACACACCAGAGCACATGCATTGCTATGCGACGTTCTACGGGCCGGTCGCACTCCCCAATACGGGTTTCTGTGCCTTTAACTCTCTCGATGATTCCAACCCGGGATTTAGGATTAGTGCGACCGGCGTGGTGCTTAATATTGATCGGTCCGTGAAGATTGTTAAGAAGATAAAATTGACAGGCGTGCCATATAAAATTTTCAAGAATACGGCGTTTGTCAAAGATATGTTCAATAGTGCTCTCGAGGTTGTAAAATTCGAGGGCGCCAACATCAGGACTGTTTCGGGAATTAGAGGTCAGATTAAGAAGGCCTTGCCAAAGCCGGACGGTGCATTCAGGGCGACTTTTGAAGATAAAGTGCTCAAGAGTGGTACGTTCACCTTTCTGCTCTTTATCCAACTGGTATCCATATGTAATCAGATATTATCTTTCTTCGGGCATGGTACTCTGTTCAACCTCGCAAATACTATAATCCTGTAACATCTTTACTGCTCGGGGACAAGGGGAAATGGTCGGGAATGCGTCTCACTGGCCAAGTGCGGCGCGACGAAAAGCTCAAGACTCCGCTCAATGTCAATTCAACGTACAAACCAATTGAGCGACCCGCACGACGTTTCAACCCCCTCGTCGTACCAAAGAAGTTGCAGGCTGCATTACCGTACGCCTCAAAACCTAGAGTTATGCTTCCACAGCGTGGACAGACATACCTCCAGAAGCGCGCCGTAGTGATGGAACCTGAGGAGCGCAAGGCTGTGGCGGTGCTACAGCAAATACGGGCGTTGCGCAAGGATCAAGTAGCACGACGGAAAGAGAAAAAAGTTGGAAAGAAGGAGGAGAGACGCAAAAAGCTCGCTAAGGAGGAGGCGCTTAAGAGCGAGAAGGAGAAAGAGAAGAGGAAGGAATACATGAGGGCTGCTGGGCAGAAGATCAAGAGGGCTGCCGAGTTGGAAGAAGGAGGGGGGCGTAACAAACGGCGGAAAATCTGATAATAGTAATCTTCTTTCATTCGAATGGAAATGACGGAACGAAGAGGTGGAATTCCGTAGTCTGCAACTCTCGTCCAATTCATGTGTCTTTGTACAATGCGGCATGTCCAATGACGGAGAATGCATAAAGGACATCACCAAGCCTTCCCTTTATCCTGTGACCAGCATAAAGACTAAATGTGAGCTGACATGGGTCTCGGAATGACCATCGAACATTTGAATACAATGGAGAGTTATATCATTGGATAATACGATTGTGGGCAAGATAGATTGACTTATTGTGATAGAGATAGCGATACTTGAATTCGGTGGACGCTTAAGATGAGACATCACAGGCCCCCGGGCACAAAGCACAGAAATGAGGCTGCAGAGCAATAGCACGAACGCCCCTCTGAACCATGCGATATCGAAGATCATGCAACCGCGGAAGCGCGGAACCAACGTTTCGCACAGTTCCGTCTGGAAGGTCCGGTCCAGAAAACCTAATGTTTTTGATTAATATGAATCTGTTCGTGCTTCGTGGTCTCTACTTACCTCTGCTGAGCTCGCAGCTCTAGGCCAAATAATGCAGTCCAAGTTCTCAGGTGACGACTGTTCTGTCCATAGGAGCTGCTGTCCTGTGATAACATACATGTCAATACATATGACATATATGGATGATACGATCTGCGAACCTCCGAGAACAAGGGTCTCTTCTTTCTCGCTAAGACCCGCGAGGGGGTCAAAGGTATAAGACTATAACTTATGAGCAACCATCTCCAAGCATGTGCATGATCGTAAACCTTCTGCCACGTCTTAAACGGTTCGCATCGAGCTCTCCCTGTGAATAAGTGCTGTAAATGACAAAAATTAATAATCTGGCAGGTGGTGGACTGTAGCGGTCGGGTTTCCGCAATGGAAATGACTGGCAGTACCAGATCCTCCTCCGCTCTGCGTAACGGGTCACAGTATAGTAACGATGTTTGTTCTAATGGGACAGGTAGTCCAACTGGTTCGTCGAGTGCAATCCCGACGTGTTCCATTTTAGGCAAAACGTTACATGGACTAACCCAGTAGGATCTTGACCGAGCCATCCACCCGCACCACAGTCCTCAAGCTTCAAGCCCCAAGGCGGAGGGTCCGTCACCTGACGTCACGAGGTTAAAACTCCTTTCTGTCTTTGTTTCCAAGAATAAACCATTTATCAAGAACGTAGAAATCTTATTTCAAAAGGTCGCCTATTATGATCACTATCACCGTTGACCCTAATTCAGAAATCCCACCGAATTTCATGTTGGATGAGCATGCGTTTGTCAGAGAAGCTCTAATGCAGCTTAGGGATGGGATGACCGATGAAGAAGCCGCAGGAATACTGCTCGAAAATTGGAACATCGAGTGGGAACATAGGAAAGCTAGGTGGATTGAAGAAAGAATCGAGAGAGAAACAACATCCTATAATCCAGATAATGATAAAGTCTTTCTGCGAGATTCTGAAGGTAACCTTGTATCGAGTAAGCATTTGCCGACTACTGAAGTGTTTCCCTATTCTGATGTTTGTTTCATTATCGATCTCAGGATTCTACAACTATGGCCTCATTGATTGGGAACAATTTCACAATTTTCTCAGGAATATCATCTGTACTTCTACTCCCCCTTGGGCCATCTTTGGATTTAATGAAAATGCGTGTCATGGACAAGGACCCCTTTGTTCCCCTGGTCCAGGAGTACCAGAACCAGGGAACTATGTTATTCTTTCTCCAAGTATATGCTTATCTACCGGTCTATTTACTATCTCATTTCTCACACTTCTCTGCAGGTGGCAGTCCTATCAGAGTCAATCTCATTAGTCAACGTGCTCGGCTACGCCATCCTACTATGTCTAACACTGCCAGCAGTGTATGCTCACAATCACAAATCTTTTCCCACATCTAAGTGATTGATATGTAGGGAGAACATTACCGAAGACGCGTGCGCGCACGGGATCCTTTTTGTCTCATATCAGGTGAAAGAGTTCGAGACCAGCAGTATGAGCGCTTTGCATCTGCTCATATCTTTCCACGCGCGCATGATGTAGAGGTGTGTTCTTTTCATGATCCTCAATCCCATAAGGTCTCAGATTGAAGAACATGTACAGTGGATTAACAAAGGTTATTCCAGCCATATCACGGACTCTGCTCCCCTTAAGGAAATGGGGGGATCTACTAAGATTGACTCGCTTCAAAACATGATGCTTCTGCGCTCTGACTTGCATAATGCATGGGATGCCTACCAGCTTGCTGTCAATCCTGATGTGCGTGTTATTCCATTGATCTACATGAATTTGTGTCTCATAACAATTTTTACAGCGTGGCTATATCATTGTTCCGTTTGTCGCTGGCTATGAAGACGTTGCTGGAAAGACTCTCAGACTTGGACACATAACTGATCCTACCATACGCCCTCTTGATGACCTTTTCCGCGACCATTTTTTCCAAGGGGTCCTGAAGAACATGAAAGGTGCCGGTGAACCTAGCTGGGATTATGAAGATGCACTTGGAGATGGGAGAATGGACCTTTCCAGAATGGATATCTGGGGTGGTGAAGATGGCCGTGAACACCTCGAATTTGAGTTGGCTCATCGATTACATGGATTAGTGGTTGCGCAGGAAGGATTGATGCAACATTGATTCCTTGTTCCCTTAATAGATAGATTGTATCTTTAAGATTTTTTGGTCACACGTACATGGCTCTGGACCGATTGCGACCATGACTTTGAATGGTCGTGCATGATTGTAAATTTAACCTGGATTCTGTAAGCATATGGTGATTTTACCTAGATAAGTCCTCACGTAACACTTATAAGATGTCTTTCGCGTGACTTTTCACCCCTGTACGTGATAGTCCTTTGTGACATAGGTTACAACGACTTTCCAACAACTACCACATATCTGCCAATTGCCCTCACCTTTCCTCCATGATAAAGACAGCTTCACCCTCTCCAAACAGCAGGGCCGGCTGCAAACGGGGTCATGATACTGATAGATGAAGTAAGGAGGTTTCTTACGGGATTGGTAACCTGAATATCCGGCAGGAAGGGCATAGATATCTAGGAATGATCAGAAAATGGAGATGACAAGAAGAGTTTTGCTTACTCAGAAGAATACCAGGGTCAGTGGCGGAATAGGCACCTTCAACAGGTTGGTAACGTTTTGTATGCGAAAACGAAGTAAATCCTACCAGGGAAGGACACGGTAGGGCTAGGATCGCCATTGCCGCCACCTACAACATTGATCTGTGCACAAGCGAGGTAGAACTGGAGGAATTTTTAGCAATCCCGGGGACCTGTAAACGATCGCACTCACCTGGGCGCCTCCAACAGTAGAGGCCACATGCAAAGCAATTTGCTCCCCTTGTGATGATATGAACTTTGTCTTCAGAAGATCTAGATCTCCAGAGAGCTTACCACGCAATAAATACTGCCTACAATGGAACACATGGGACTCAACAACCCAATATGCAGCACACGAGTATGCTCACCCATTAGGCGTATTCTTCGGAATGGTGAAGTTGAATTGCCAGATATCTGATTACTTTGAGTCAGTAAAAATACCTCAATACGGCCGGCCATCTTCACACACTTTCCGAGTCAAATATTAGGCCTGTACTGGCCGACCAACTCGGTGACCATTCCCAGATCTTGAACCTGGCCAAAAAGTGAGAACAAGCGCTACAGAAAAGGGAGAATGATTGGGTACCAGGTCTTGCTGAGTCCGGCGCTGTTCGAGTTGGCGGCGGGAATGGCTGGAGTCATGTAGGCAGAGAAATACTATAGTCCAGACTTGGTCAATGATGGGTGGTTGTCGTGAGGAACACGCACACCAGGATGACCCATGACATTGTCTGCTTTGAAACCAACTGTTGAACCAGCCACAACAGTCGCGATGCCTGCTGAAGTTGCGGCAGTGCTATCCAACTCGTAGCACCGAATCGCAGAGCTAGTGACATCGGTAACCTGTTTTTGGTCATAATTGAGCGTAATGTTTGTGTAGGCGCATCAGAAGCTGGGACTTACAGGTCCTTGAGAATAGTGATTTGCGGTGATCCGTACGTATTCCCAATCGCTTGTTAAGGCATCATCTACGTACAAGTCAGGGAACGTGTCTGGGAGCAACACTTAAGTAGCATGATTAATTCAAGACATTGAGCCTACAGTGGGCGTTAACAAGTTGGACAGTAATAGCAGCGAGCAATATGAGGTAGTTCCGCATGGTGAAGATGCAAAATTATCAACAAGCAATCGTTCTTCGAAGCATGTTTTTCTAATGTTTGAAGCGGTATATTCTAAGAACGGGCTGGAAAGAATCCGGTGATTTGTTAGACCGACAATGTAGCATTTGCATCATAGGTTACTGTGGTGCGCATGGTTGGGCAACCGCTGATGTCGACCGAATTTCAGCCGTACCTGATTTATAGCTATCCTTCCAGATGTTTCTGCTCCAAGGTGGTCTGGTGTCCTGTTACTGGTCATTATTCGGACCGAAGATTAGAAATATGCCGACATGTTGCAATATTACTTGCCTTACTGCGTTTCGAGATCATTATAGTTGAACCTCTTATAACCGATGGCCCTTGCATCCGATGACCCCTTCGAACCGATGGGTTTTGGGTGTCCACCAATAACCGTCCTCGATGACCGATGGGTCCCAGGGGTGTCAAAACCGATAACTTGCTCAAAAAGTATAGATTTTACGACCGATAAATTGTTTCGCCGACTTGAAAATGAGCGGTCTTGCTGAGATATCACATTGAACCTACCAAATGCGTGAAAAATGTAGAGTGACTTGCCACGAAAAAGTACCGTAACCCACAAATATCCCATTCTCCGTCCTCAAGCACCAGAATGCCAGAGATTCCTCTCGATTTCATCAAAACAGACATCGTCCAGTCTCTTCTATCTGCCAATCTTAATGAGTGTTTCACAAAAAACTTGTAGATAAGTGAAGAAACAATGTGTGAGGTTCAATTGTATCACGATCGCTATCCGAACAACACCTGTGACCATGCTCAACTTAGCCGAGACCTCTGATAAAATGCTTAAGAATCTGAAGAGGCTGGAAAGTCGTTGAGGACGCCAAAGATTCACGAGTTTGCAAAAAGTTCTCGCAGCCGAACTCCGTCAATGCGCAGAACCATGAAAATATTACGTGTCAGGTGCTTCATACCCATGGTACCTGTATAAATGTGAAAAGTCGTTTCCTCTGCGAATGCTGAAAACTTACCAGGCGTCGGTTCTCGACTTGGGACAAAGATTCGTACGATTAGCTCTCACACGGCCGGCAACAGGAAACACGCAAAGTCCAATCACAAAATTACCATATACATAAGTAAGTATGACATTCCTCGAATCAGTATGGGTATCAGTTATGATAAGACCTGTTATGATGTTGGTTAGTCCTATGCACCGTAAAGTGGAGATGACCACTCACAGCTAACAAAACCACGGCAACGACTACAGCAAGAATAAGCATGAGACAAGCGGCACGACGGCCTGCTTTCCGTTGATACTGGTGTGCCGTTGTCAGTTCCTGAGCAGCGTCGCTAGTATCGTTCGCCACAGAGAATATGTTATTGCCAATGTCGTCTGAAACTGCATCAGTGCAGACATTTCAATAGCGCGGAGGTACTCACCGATCATTTGACCCTGCTCTCCGACAAGCGTTCCCAAATCTCTGAAGATTTCGGCGAGTTCATGCATACCGGTCTCTATTTCGCGGATCTCAGCTTCGCGCTCTACAATCAGGGATTCTTGGTACGCAAGCTCGTGTGGCGAAAGCTGTTGTTGAAGTATTTGAACTTGACGGAGAGTGTTCGGATTCTCCTCGTGAGACCTGGCTTGGGTTGAGTCTTGAATGAAATATAAAGCGAGGAAAATTATTTACGGAGAGTGTGGTGCATGGTCATCCTCAACGGCAAGTCTAACTCCTTGGACGACGGTTCGTTGACGCTCGGCGCTGACTTGTTGTGCGCGCTGGAAAGCGACGAGTGAGAGCTGGAGGTCGTGGGATGTCTTCTGGAGGGCTGTCTTCTGAAGAGGCTGCAAAATAAGGAGAAAAGAATGAACATTGACTAAGTATCGGTAAGAGTTGGATTCGCACAAGCGAAGCCTGTAGGACCGAGAGCTTCTTGAGGTCCTCGGAGCCACGTTTGGCCATTGCACGTGTGGTCTCGGTGAGGTCATGCCTGCAAAGAACATGATCAATGGCGAGCTAGCAATGCATGAACTTGAATATGCACAATGATTTACGGAGGGCCGCAGAGTCCTTTGCGGTCCCAAGCTGATCTACAAGTTTAAGGATCCCCTGCACGTTTGCATTCATCTTGAAGACCTGGAGCGAGAGAGAGGATTGCAGAGCAGTAAAGGAGGCATCCTGGGGGCTTGATGTGGCGAGCAGCGAGCTGCGTGGGCTGTGGACGCCGGCCTCGATGTCTTGGAAGCTCATTGTGTGACGGCGACGAGCAACTGCCGCCCTTGCGAGGGTAGCATCACGTGACACCGGGCCGACATACCGTCCATGGGCAGCTACATACTACCTCGCAGAGCAATTGCCTCTGCTATTTCGTTTATTAGCGTGATTTCAAAGCGTTATATATGGCTTGATGAGGGATTCCTTCTGTTTAAAGGACTCAGTGTCCATAGCCGACTCGGAAATTGATTTGTTTGCATATTATTGTGATCAAAGTTGACATTCGGCATGACGCACACACAGTTGCTCGAAATTTCTTCACGTAGACTCATGTCAATGTCTTCAAAATCTCTGCGCAACTTGCGCATCATTGCAGTCCCACTCACTCGTCCCAAGCTCCCCCTTCGCAGAGACGCCCTCGCCGCATTGACTTACTACCAGTTCCAAATTGGGTATCCGCAACACCCAGTCTCCCAAAATTCCTCAGAGAATGGCTCTGCGTCGAGATGGGTTCCCGAGGGCGGTTATATAAAGTGGATCACCACAAAGGCAGCGGACACTTGGGCAGGCTTCGGCAAGGCCAAGGGAGGCTGGAAGGTTTGTTTCAGCCAACAACGTCTATTGCGTTTGGTCTTACTTGGACTCCCTCCAGCTCAAAGTGTATCAGGGTGGAGAACGGCTCGTAGACCGTTTGGATTTTGAGGAGCTCGCATTAAAGGGCATTGACCCCTCTCTAGGCCCCACTATCACGCAAAGAGACGCGTCTGGCCAAGACGTTCAGGTTGTTGAACATGAGAAGGTCAAGGTACGCCATTTGACCTTGTCCAGTAAGACGTATTTAGAGTTGCTCCTAGATTCCTCTTCTATACCCACCGTCAATTAACTCGGGTCCTGCAACTTTGGCAGAGCTTCGTGCGCTAGTTGCGTATCGGACACCAAGGCACAGAAAGGGTTTCTATCTATGGATGATTATTGCCCCTTTGACTGCTCCATTTATGATTATTCGTGAGCGCTTTTACGGAATAATACAGCCATTGCCAACTGACGCGGTGACGCAGCTGTCATTCCTAATCTTCCTTTTTTCTTTTGTGCGTGGAGATCATGGTCTCATTATAATGGTACGGGTTTCAACCTTTTTCTTTTTCAGAAGCTTATGCAGACCATCATAGCCTATAGAGCCTCACAGTATTTGCAAAGTCTCCTAGACAACGACGCACTTGTTCCAGAAGCTAGCCAAGCATTTGACGCAGTGTACAGAGAGCACTCGCCCACAAGGACTGCCGTTCAGTCCCCTGACGCGTCCAAATATGAAAAGCCGGAAAGCAGCTCGAAATCTACGACAGAGCAACACGAGCTTCTCCTCACGCGTGATGCCGTCCCATCTATACTCCACACCTTTAACCTAAAACCGAGTTCTGGTGCTGACCTACTACGGGCCGTTGAGCAAGCACGAGTGAGAGTGTGCAGCGGCAGGGGGTTTTTGTAATTCGTGCTACGCTAGTGTACTCGAACTGCACTTTACTTATTCTTACTTGCATCGCACTTGATGTCTACTACTTGAATGTATCCAGAAAGTAGATATGATATGCATTTAATGAGAGCATTAAACAAAAATGTCTAAGATACGTTTGTATAAATGGCAATTGTCCCCATAAACCCAACAGCAGAAGAAACGAAATTGGACAATGATCTTCCTATCGCTTGCACATTCCCCAGATGTACGAGATACAGTGAAGGAAGAGAACCAACTTTTGGGTAGTCGCAGCGTACAAGGGTGTGTGTAAGACAACTGGGTATTCCAAAGTTGTATTAGCTTGTGTCTTCTTCATCGGTCTCTTCACCATCAAACTCGTCCTCTGCATCTGCAGACTCTTCCTGTATTTGTTCTCCTTCGTCGCCTTCTTCTCCTTCCACATCATCGTAATCCACATCTTCGCTCTCACCTTCGAACGTCTTCAAGTACACTCGCGTTCCGTCCTCGGCTATCCATCCTTGCTCAACCAATTGATCCAACACTTCATCCTTGCCCCTCCACCTCTCGCTCCACTTTACTGTCCACATCGAGACGCCAGGTATAAGCGATTTCTTCTCTTTCCCTAGGCAGGATAGGCGCTGGAAGTGAGTGTGCCTAAAGTGTATCAGCTCCCTTGTCTTGGTCCCAGATAGTCCTGACATTTTCACGGTCTCAAGTAGCGGAAGCACGGGAACACGTCTAACAGAAAGTGGCGTCGAGGCCGCGCGACTTGGACAAGGGGTATAGGAGCATATTTTATGTGGGACTGCCGGTAACACCTCATCAGGTATCTTGACAGAGTCTTCTTTGACCTCGATATCCATTTCCTCGAATAGAATATCCACGAACGCGTCACTCACGCTGGCAAAGTGGATCTCGAGCGCGCGAAGCTCCCTTAGACCATGCACGAAATTGCGCAGGCTGTCTGTGTTGGCTTCCAGCGCCGTGAGCACGAGGCTGTCGAGCTTGGAGAAAGATGGAAAGGGAATGCGAGAGACACAGAGAGGAGATAGATGATTTTTCATTGCCTGAAGGCGATTTTTTGCATCGGTGATGAGCTCGAGGAAGGGTGTAAAGTCTTGGTCGGGGAGATCGAGACTAAGTCTCTTGAGTCCAGGTAGGACGAGACGACCCATGAGTCTGACGAGGTAGTCTGGGTCGAGGTCGGTTAAACTCAGATTTTCAAGAGACTGGATGATAATGCGTTCCCTCTCTGCTGGCCAGACTAGTTTCGTGTCGCCATTTGCTACGCGAGGGCCAGAATAATGTAGTGACAAAGTCTGTAAATCTGGACTGTTACGCAACATGTTGTCCCAGTACTCGTATGGGGGCCGAATATTCTCCGGATGGAGCGCAAGCTCAAGGGTGTGGAGATGTGCAAGATAGGGACTTTGCGCCCAAGGAAGGTTGACGCCAATTAATGAAACATTTTTCAGTCGAGGAAGGTTATTATCGAAAACCATCACGGGAGGTCTGTATGTCGCAAGATAGAGATTTTGCGACGTCACGTAATCCTCGAAATGATATAACTGGAGAGTTTCGAGGTTGGGGGCGGGACCGCAAGTGCTGAGATGTTGTCGAGCGGTGGCCTTGCATTCATGGTCACAGATTTTGAGATGGAAGGCTCGCCAACGCTTGACTTGGGGACAGATAAGTTTGAAAATCTGCTGCAATTCTTCTCTACAAAGAGTTGCACCGGGGACATGGTCACCCTCAGAGACTGTATCGACGAGAATGTCGAACAGGTGCGGCGAAGGCAAACAGCGAGCAATGTACTCCTGAGCACGGACTATGTGTGCAGGTTCACGGAAGTGAAGCATGCTCCACAAAGAGGCGGTTCTCAAGGCAATGAGACGCCAGTGTCGACAGACATGAGAAACGAGAAGCTGGAAATGAGAAGAGGGAAATGCATAGTAGTCCTGGTCAGGCTTGAGGAGAAATGGAGTGCCTGCATAAGGGTAGTCATAGCCTGCACCAAGAACAAATACACGAGTGAGGAGCTCTACGGGCAGAGAGTAAACGGAGGTAGATTGAAGAGGACGGAGAAGCATTGGAAGAGATGAATGTCAAGGACGGTGGGAGAGGGAAAGACGTGAAGCATGGAGTCTCATGGAAATGGCGAGTAAAAGGGTCTTTGCAGTCGAGCCGACAATCTCACACTCGCGATCAATATGTAAATGATTGCCTTTTCCGTACAGCTTCTTTTGTCCTCTGATCCCTCCCATGCTACTGTCACTCTGATCCCCCTGACCCTTCCATCCAACCAACTCTACCTGCGACCCCAACCCAGCGACTAGCTTCGTTCCCCACGAGGCAGATCTGCATCCACGGGGTCGCTTCTTGTGACCACCCGAATCGGACTCTCTGAACACCGGCATGAATGTCCGGTTCTAAAATAATTCCTCTCAAATGGAGCTCCACAAAGAAATCAGAACTGCATCAGAATCATTCCTTCAGTCCTTCCATCCTTGAACTACATCTAAACCATCGTCAAAATAGCCCACATATCCAGCTAATTCTCCCAAGCATGTTTGACAGATTGGCAGCGTTCTAGCGCAAGTCTGAGCATCCCTACAAGGTTACTCTTGTTGAAATATTCTATCACAACGTCTCACTCATGGATAGCATGATAGTCTCGGGATCCATGTGGAGCAGAAAGCTTACGATGTGTAGAGCAAGTCGTCTGGTAAAATACATCCGTATAAATATAAATCCTAACTCATAGGATCATCATAAATTTCTCAGGAGCCTCCTTGTCCTGCCCTAGTCAATAGGAGCTTGTGTGGTACAAAAAGAATCGGCTCCTCGGGGTATCCAGGTTCCGGGGGTGGTCGTTTGCAAACACATTTGTAACTGCGCTTGCACCATCTGTTTGTCAACTTCAATAGTCCGCTCAACTACGGTATGCATAAGGGTCGACAGATGGTCATAAGACCGAGGCTCATTGAGCAAGCTCATTTTGCCCTCTAGCCTTTGCATGACGTAACTGAACGCATGTAGGAAATTTTGCAAATGACCGCGTCCGTCGGGATGTTCGTACCAGTATCTAGGTCCCATGTGATGAAACAGAGCAGCGACCGCCTCGGCGTGTTCCACTGAGACAAAATTTGTCATAAGAACACCGAGACAGTTGTGTATGTCCCTCGTGTCCAGAAAACCTCTGTTGAACAGTTCTCCGATGACAATGGTAAGCGTCTGAGCAGCATTTATGACCTCCGGGTTTGCGTTATCATAGGAGATTGCTTCGCGGTTTGTGTTCTAGAAAGGAAAGTCAGGATGGAACCTTCCACATGCTTGAAAATAACTTACAGCATCCCAGACGCTTATGAAAGTGCCAAGAATAAACTCCTTCAGATGCCACTCAAACTCGTCAGCAATTTTCTCGCTCTTCATAAGCTTAAATCGCCAATGTAACCTAAGCGCGAAGACTAAAATCGCTTCCATATCATCTTGTGTCGCTTCCGCAAACCGCCAGCAAAACTCTTGCGCAAGCTCTGCGAGCTGTTCGGGTTCCCATGCTTCAGCGGCAATGATGATGAGAGAATGAACGTCTTTTTCCTCTTCAAGTCGACGTGTCGCTTCATCAAAGCTTCTTCGCCACTTGAATGTCCGAGGCTGTGTGATCGTTCTAGGTCGAAGAAGACGCCGAGACTTTGGAGGCAAACTCGGTGGAGGCGCTTTTTTCGGGACGAAGGGACTTGCGAGGGGATTGAGATCATCTGTCAGGAGGGGACTAACAAAGAATGGAAGATCGGAGGTATTTTCTACATCGTGCTCTGCAGTTATTATGGCAAGGCAGTTGGGTTTTGCCATGAATAGTTCTCGAATTTTGTCACTCGAGATATCGTCCTCTACTAGCGTCAATGTGCTCGTGGAGGTGGTAGGGGACAAGAGTACATTGGAGTCGACTTCATCAGGCTTTCCATGCTGAGGATTTTCACAGGGTGGTGGAGGACTTCCAATGAGAGGGTAGGTATTTTTGAAGGGTAGCATTTGAAGAATTGAGTCGGGGAAATATTTCGTGGGCGTACTTCAATTTAGTCGATGCGTAAAATACGCATGCTCTGGGTCTTTATAGACATACCCAGTTTGACACTTTGGAGAGGACGTATCCATCTCAACGCTTTCAAAGACGGAGAACAAAGACATCCCAATACAAGGTCCGACAATAGTCAAGCGGTAGCAACGGTTGATCGGGCTGGTGAAAGACCAGACTTGTTGATCAAGCATCATATAAGTACAATAAGATCCTTGAGGAATAAGAAATGGAAGTCGGTTAGAACAATGTACAGAAGTCTGTGCACTTTGTGTTCGGTATGCCGACTCTTGTCCTTCACTCATAGCGGGCACTATATTGTACATTTACAAATAAAAAAAGCCTTATCTTCGTATGTTCGGCATTGACGGTCAGAGCTTGACTGCAGGCTACCAAAGGGTCCAAGAAAGATCTAAAACAGGGAAAAACCATAACCGCTCACGTTTAGCACGTGATGATCACGCCAACCAAGATCCCCAAGACTTTCGAATGGAACACTGACCATGAACAGTGTATACTTTCCAACTCATGTTGTCCTCGTGTTTCGTCGCATCGTCAACGTGTTGTCTTCTCTTTCTATATCAAACCAATATATCCTTCTCAAGCAAGCACAGGCCGACGAGGAGCCCACAAAGTTTCATGTAAAAGCCCTCAAAGCATCTTCCCAACCGCTGCGCGATCTTCAAGGACGAGAATGGCCTGCTTTGACCTCGTTAAAGAGCTGGGACTGGCGGAGAACTTTTAGCCTTGCTGCAACCAGCGTCAATGGTATTCAACAATATATCTGCTCATTATATCGCGCCATGGCCCTGATTCTCTTTCGCCCATTCAGGGTCCCCTCCGATCAGTAGCCGATGGTCATGGCCAGCACTTTTATCAACGCTCACGCAAATGGATTTATCAATGGCAAAGGACCCACTCCCACCATTGAAACCTCAGAAGAACGAAAGACGATCAGATACAGAGACGAGATTACCATCAGAAGCAACCCGGGCATCTCCTGACACGATCCATCAACTAATGCAGAATCCAGCACTATGTGATCCTTTTCGTATACCTCGATATCCCATAGTGCTTTGTCATGGTAAGTTTCACTCGTCTCCTCTCTAAACAGTGTCCCTATCCCACTTAGGACTTTATGGATTTGATTCCCGTGGACCGCTTAAATTCCCGAGCATGAGGATGCACTACTGGTCTAATGTTCTCAATATACTCCGAGACATTGTGAAAGCAGAAGTAATTGTCACGTCCGTTCCAGGGTTAGTCACTATTGCCATTTAAGCTTGACCCCTTGTAAACGTTGATGCCCTCAGCACAGGTTCTATTGCCTCACGTGCAGAGATATTAGATAGACAACTGCAAAATAAGGCTCGAGGTCGTGGTATTAACTTTCTTGCGCATTCCATGGGGGGACTTGACTGCCGACATCTCATCACACATATCAAACCAGAAGTGTACGCACCCCTGTCACTGACCAGCATTAGTACTCCCCATAGAGGAAGCCCTTTCATGGATTGGTGTGCTGTAAGTCTCCCCTTGTTTGTGATATGTACCCGAAAATCAACTTGGTGTGTAGGAATACCTTGGCATTGGAAAGTTATGCGACCATGAGCAAGCCCTTGCTCAAGCAACTGACACTTTGCCATCTACCTTGGGCGAACAATTCACGAAGACCAAAGACGCTCCGTTCTCTCTGTCTCTCTCTGGCCTACCATCGACATTTACTTCTCTACTGCTGTCTATCGTCGATTCGCCTGCGTATGCCAACCTCACAACTAAATATCTGAACGAAGTGTTCAATCCTCGCACACCTGATGATCCAACTGTGAAGTATTTTAGTGTCGCGGGTCGAGTGGACAGTGTCAACATCTGGCACCCCTTCTGGTTCACCAAGATGGTGTTGGATGGCGCCGAGGAAAAACTTCGGAACAAAATGCGTATGTTATGGGAGCAGGAAACACGTCTCCTGGGTACCCCGCTTTGGACACAGGGGCAAGAGTGGGGAAATGACGGCTTAGTAACCGTGCAAAGTGCACGTTGGGGCGAGTTCTTAGGAACAATGGAGGGATGTGATCGTAAGATGGACTACCATTTATGCTAATTTTAGCGCTAACGTCCGAGTTCTACAGACTGGGAAATGAGGGGAGCAAGAGGCATAGAATTTGGTGTCGACCTTCCAGCAATACCTGCTATCGGGCTCGGTGTCAGCACTTCTGGGTGTCGCGCTGATTCTGGAGATGGTTGGACATTACCTGATTTTGGGCGTTTAGTCGGTGTTTGGAAAAAGGAGCAGAAAATTCAAGTTGATGTCGCTGTCGACACGCAACCAGTGGGTCGTGAGGAACAGCGAAAGCTAGAAAGGGAAAAGGATGATGCGATTGTGAAATCTTCGACACAGAGACTTTCTGCAGTTGTGGATTGGCTAACGGATCAGATGCCGTCCCCGCCGCTCAAAGGTGAAAAGAACAAGAGCATAGTCACCTCGACGGAGATAATCGAGAAAGCTGTGAAGGCCCAAGTTGAGGAGCTGTCCCCCTCAAAGATGCAAGAAGGCAAGACTAAAACGAAGAACGAGCTGGCGTCGAAGAAGGACCTAGAACGGTTTTACATTGCACTTTCGAGGAAACTGTATGACGAGGGACTGTGAAGTCATTGTCTCCTCTGATTTGCGATTTCATTCTCGTTTGTTCGTTCTGCTTGAGCTGGCATCCAGAATTTGTCCTGCGCGGAACGTCTGTTATAGATGACCAAGCCTTAATTGAATGGATTGGTTCCTTTTGAGTATCCATTCAACCGCTAACTATATCATAATTTACTGAAATTTAATCATTGTGTATCAATAGTTGCTAGATATCGATGTAACAAATATTCGTGGATTTGGAAGTTCCTTTTTGAGGTCTAGTCCCTGACTGCGGCCGCATGCCTCCAGAAGCGCCTTCGAATTCTTGGGCCGAAGATTTTATCATGCACATGATCACTGCTCTCATGGCTCGTTAACATGTCTTATATAAGACTCATCATGGGGAGTACTCTTACGTTGATTACTTGATGCTGGCTCTCATTTACTCTCTTGGGGCTGCTATCCTCTTTCCGACCAATGTACTTGGTCTCTGGCCTATCCCGAGAAATCTTGAGTTTGGCACGACATTCTTGAAGCTTGCTCCGACGTTCGATTTGGAGATTGACTTCAATAACGCCCCGCAAGATCTTCTTGATGCTGTCAGCCGGACAAGAGATTACTTGCAGACAGATAAACTGCAGCGCCTTGTTGTCGGTCGCGGAGAAAAGGACAGTTCCGCTGTTGGTCAAGCATTGGAGTTACCAACTCTTACGATCTCTCTTTTGTCAAAGACTGAGCCTCTTTCTATCGCCATGGAGGCCACTCTGCCCATAGAAGCGCGAAGTGAAGGTTATTCTTTGGATATTCCAAGTGATGGAAGTCCTGCGACCCTCACTGCAAACTCTACTCTTGGACTCTTCAGAGGCTTGACCACCTTTAGCCAGCTGTGGTATGACCTCGCAGGAGTCACTTATACCTATCAGGCTCCGGTGAGAGTCATCAATGACAATCCAGCATTTGTGAGCAGGATGCTTGAAGTACCTTGTTTGACTTCCGTTCGTTAACACTCACTTTCCTCTAGCCGTATCGAGGCTTCATGCTTGACACAGCGAGAAACTTGTAAGATTTGAAACCTCGAATCATTATCCATTATCGTCTGAGATGACGCAATAGTTTCCCGGTTGCTGATATTAAAAGGACTCTTGATGCTATGAGTTGGGTCAAGGTCGGAATTTTCACGCTTCGCCTTCAGGATGGTCGAGGTGCTTATTTTTTTTTGTAGATCAATGTATTCCACTGGCATATCGTCGATTCGCAAAGCTTCCCTCTTGACATTCCCATGTTTCCAGAACTCGCAGCCCAAGGAGCTTACTCTGTGAATGAGACTTATAGCGCCACCGATATTGAAGACATCGTGTCATATGCTGGCGCCGTTCGTACAAAATGTTAGTGTTTAAGTGTGCACTTTCTGACATATCACAATAGCGAGGAATCGACGTATTAATGGTAACGAAATTGACAAGATAAAGAATCTTCGTCTTCTAACTTGGCCATCGATATCAACAGGAGATCGATACACCTGGTCACACAGCGGCTATTGCTGCTTCTCACCCAGAACATATTGCTTGTAATCAGGCATCGCCATGGTCGCAATTTGCAAATGAACCACCTGCAGGACAATTACGTTTGGCTTCGGCTGCTACCGCAAATTTTACGGCCGAACTTATATCCTCAATTGCCCAAACTCTGCCTTCGACTCTTTTTAGTACCGGCGGCGATGAGTTGAACACGAATTGTTACGCAAAAGACGCTCAGACACAAGCGGATCTCTCTAGTAGCGACCGGACCCTGGAACAAGCTCTGAGTTCGTTTGTTCAATCCACCCATAAACCCTTGATTGACCTGGGAAAGACTCCGGTTGTTTGGGAAGAAATGGTGTTGGAACATGATGTTGCACTTCCAGAAACAACAGTGATTATGTGCGTGTTGGTTGTAGGCATCTATCAAGGCATCATTAACAAAGATTTCGATCCTCTCTCGTAGGGTCTGGATTTCCTCACAGCATGCTGCTTCTGTAGCAGAGAAAAATTTCCGCATGGTACATGCACCTTCAGATTACTTCTATCTTGTGAGATCGTTGTGGCTAGCATCACCTGGCTTGAATACTGATGATTTCTCAAGGACTGTGGGGCGGGTGAATGGCTCGGCCAAGATCCCACTGGGTTAGTCCAGATTCCCCCAGGAAGCGTTATTATCCCGCATTTATAGCACTCGTATCACAGAAATAGCTGGTGTGACCCGTTCAAGACGTGGCAGAAGGTTTACCAGCAAGAGCGCCTGTTGGAACGATTGCTTACATTGGGTTTAGTCCTACACATTCGACCCATTTGCGGGTCTTAAAGATGATCAAAAACCCCTTGTCCTAGGAGGTCCGTAGATCGTCTTACTCAAGCATCATCGTATACCGACTGATATCCCGTTCTCACAGGACAGCAACTCTTGTGGACGGAACAATCGTCACCTGAAAACTTGGACTCCATTGTTTGGCCTAGGGCTGCTAGCTCAGCCGAGGTGGGTGGACCATTCATCGGGCACAAAGACCTTACGAAGGACGTCAGGTTTTCTGGACCGGCGCTACGCTTCCTGATGGAACTACGGCAAATGTGGGTTCTGCACTACCGCGTTTGCATGATATCCGGTACCGCATGGTTCAGCGGGGCGTTCGTGCCATTGCTCTGCAGCCACACTTCTGTGCCTTGCGCCCCGGTGTCTGTGATGTCACATCTTGAGAGTGAGTTCACGTTCAATCGCAGGTGGTGTTGCTGTCGGAATGAAATCATTCTACCGGAATCTGTGATAGCATTGAACAATAAATATGGATTCCTGATTCGCATTGAGGTGAGCTCGCATCTAAGCAGCATATGGCGAAACAATCGCTTGTCCTTGTCCTGGTCGCAAAAGTGCCAGACCGATACTGAGAGCCTACGTGACAGAGGAATGATACCTCAGTGACTGTCTGAATATAAGAAGCGACTGATTATTATCATACTTACGTGACAGATATTGAACCAGATCCAAGTACTTACGAGACAGTTAAACGAATCCTCAGTAGACTGTCTTCGTAACAGATAGCTGTTATCCTGACTGGAAAGGTCAGCTACTTAGTGGTCACATGATCATCAGCATATACTCGCGTTGACGCATTACTCAACCTCAGTTGTTCACTATAATGTTTTAAGGGCGCCCTGCGGCCGCATCGCCCGCTACTTTTGAGAGGAGGATCTGCTTGGCATCAATTTCATTACACCACAAAACTGAATAAATAAACTAGCAGCGGAAAAAGCCAACGTTCGTAGTTTGTCGGCATTACACAGACTGTCGCCTGATAATAACTGCTTATAATTCCTTTTTTGATATGTCGTACTCCCCTGTCTTGTGGATGAAACGTTTGAATTTATTTTCATGTAGGAAATCGAATGTGATTGAAGGTTGAGTAATGTACAAAAGTTGGTAATGTAAAAAAAGCCGTCCTGGCCCCGTATTTTTTTTCCTTTATTTGGGAAAATAAGTCATTGCAAGGTCGTTTAATAAGAATCAACCGACAATGCCATCTAATTGCCAATCAACAAACGCTTCAAAGTGTTCGTTACCATCAAGAACAATGTTCGGTCCCCCGCATAACAAGAAGCGGAATTCACTGCCATCTCGCAACCATCGTGGGGTCTTTGGACAATTAACATCGACTCCGCATATATGAATGCAAAATATGAACATTCTGAACCAGAAGATACAGCACAGAGACCATTTAAAAGATGATGTATCAATAAATGCTGAGAATCAATAGTGGTCCGTTGCTCTGACAAACCATGAGAAGCAAGTGATTTATACAAGACATCAAAAGAAAAGGGAGAAAATGCAAAAGTATTGCTGCCATTGACAGAAAATATAACATTTACAATTTTTAATACAAATGACATATTCAAGGTCAAAGTAGACTGTGAAAGACAAGGATGTGGACTGACAATAGACGATGAATGGGGAGAGCAGAGGGTGGAATCTAAAAACCAAATCAGGCAGCAGCAGAGAAAAAAAGAAAGAGAACGAACCATTTACACAAACCACATTATGAGATTGAGGAGAATCAAGAAAAGAAACTTCTGCAACCGAGCAGGGACTGCCAATAGATATGGAATGTTCACGAAGTTGTGCGAACCAATCAAGACCTAATGTGACGAAAGAACTGTGGGGCACAATAAAAAAAGACACAAGGCATGACAAAGATGTACGGGGATGATAAGAAGTTACGAGCAACACAGTCTGCTCATTAGATGGCAAATGTGAGACCTGAGTAAGCAAGATGGTGGAAGAAACTGTGCTGTGATTGGACGACAAATCGAAGACGACGGGGACGATAGCGGACCCCAACAGAATGCTCATGATCGACAAAAAAGTAGAGGAGAAAGGGGGACGTGAAAGCTGTATTGAGCGATGGACTCAGGCATAAATAGGGTGAGACGACAGATCCAAACCGAAACAAAAAAAAAAGAGCATGACGATTGTGAAACTAATCGAAATCCATTGAAACAGAGTGAAACTAAGGGGCCGGATCAACACGTGATGAATGGTCAGACCTGAAAATTTCGTCAGTATCGTTCGCGCACCATAGACCCTCTACTAAAGTAGCGGGAATCATCTTGATGGACACTGAGGTTGTGAGTGCTTAGTTTTCCTTCCTCATCAATTCGTGTTAAACTTATTGTGTACGATACAGTTCTGTTTTGTTAAACTAGGTATTATAATAATAGTTGTTCACTATCACCTTGACGGACACTGAGGTTTTATGTTTCGTTAAACTAGTTATCAGATCTGGCACAACAATAGCAACTGAGGATGAAGTGTCACAGGAACGTGCTTCTAAACCCTAATCACATGACCACATCATCCAACTGACCTAATAGGATAATGTTCGTCTAACACAACCCCATCAGTGACGAGTGGTTACAATAAATGAAAATATAAAGAAAGAAAATTTAGGTAAAAAGACAATATCCAAGGCTTTCACAAATTTGTAGTGAAGGTCTTTTTTTTTTTTTTTTTTTTTTAGTGGTAATCACAATAGAGATATGGACAACCCACAAAGTCAACCTCCAGTCTCTGGGATAGTTCAGCATATGTCGTATTATTTTTAGCCCGTTTGCCTGTCAAAAGAAGTACCACTCTGAAGGAAATGCATTTACGCACTCTGTATGGGGCTTGGCTAGCCAATACCCACTAAAACCTCAGTTGTGACTCTCCATGTTCTGAGGGGGCTTGTGGCTTCAGGTAGGAAAAATTTCCATGTATTGTGGACCATTTTCTCGTCTGCTGCCCTCCTATCAAAGCGTGCTTTGTCTGTTGTTTGGCAGTCTAGCTTGACCCTTCTGGTGATGGCGCTGATCAGTTTCCTCTTTACCTCTGTTGGTGTCAGGATTTGGTTGGGGTCTGCCCCTCTTGCAATTTTCCAGTTGTAGTGTATGGTCCATATGACTCTTGTTGCTTCTGACACCACAATCTTAGTGAACCTGTGTGCACCCTTTTTACCTTTCCCCAGTACTCTCTTTATCATGGTGCATCCAAGCTGTTCCCCCACAGTTGGCTTTTCAAATGGTATCATTCTTCTTTCATGTAGTTTAGCGACTAAGTTCCACACGCGCAAATAGCCCTGTGCTCAAAATTCTTTATGTTTTCCCAGTACTTTCCAATCTTGTAGGCATTGTGCATCATGTGCCATAGGAAAGCTTGTGTCTCCCTGGTGAGGACCTTATCCCGCAGGGATTTCCATATGCGTTCATCTGTCAGGGCCTCATTGTTTCCCTTTTTTACAGCCCACCTCATCATATCAAGGTGGGTCTCCATGTAACGGAGTTAGCCGTGTTCTTAGCGTCAACGACGCTATAATCAATTAGTAGAGTATTATGTAAGATAACATCTTGTTTTCACTCTAAGTACTAGTCAATCCAATACTGCGGTCTGATTTAGCACTTGTGTGATACACACAAGATAGTTCTAACTCGTAACTCCGGTTACATTTTTTTAAATCTTCTGCTATTGGCTTTAGACTCTAGGCTTGTTACCGACTAGGCAACTATCATCAAAACCTCTCGATTTTCTGTTGGCATCACGCTGAAAACGTGCTTCCATGACTGGCTCTCTTGATCCGGATCCTTCATTCTCAGCTGCAGACGCAGGTGACTTACCTGTGCTTCAAGCTGTGAAGACGCAATCTGCGTCAGCATACCAACCTCCACCAAAGCAGGATGAAAAGACCCCTCGCGATGTCAGCGCGAGCTTTGGAATGCCTGGTGGGCTATCCGTATCACGGATAATGTCCATTGTACGACCTGGTGGAAAACCAGGAGAGAGATCCGCGGTCTCAGGAGTGTCGCTGCCAGCGAGCCAAATGCCTTCACTAATGTATCTGGTATTGCCCGAGAGCTCTTCAGCTCCCTCTGAGGGTCAACCAGACGTTACCCAGTACTTGGAAATGGTACAAGGCAGCGTGTTTGCGCATAGCACCCCATTCCAGACTGCACCTATGGAACGGCATTTGGAATATGTGGCCAATGCTGCCACTGAACTGGGACTGTCGTCGTTGACGACACAAGGACAGAAGCAAGGACCAGCAATAGTGGTCAGTAGGGAGGACAACAATGTCGTAGGGTTGGAAAAGGCGTCACCAGCGCCTGGAATTCCAGAGTTGCACAGACGGGCCG
>QGOA01000484.1:0-20849 GCA_003313075.1 Termitomyces sp. MG16
GCACCAATTCTGGAGTCTGATGATACTACGGACCCATCCTGATGGGTACCAGTTCCCTTCAAATGCACCTACGTATGATCCGTACATGATATTACAATCAGCTTCCTCCACTTCCTCCTAACCAGGTGTTTATCCCATACTCTCTCATACCCCACAAGGCTTTTGGTCTCAGTATTGGTTCGCAGAGAAATCGATCCCATAACCCATAGCCTTTCGTAATTTAAACCTCTTTGAGTTTGGCATTTTTTGATCTGGTGCTGGCTAACTAATGACATGAAAATCATCCAGAATGAGAATTATATGATTAGGCTTGATATATATTTTGATCAACCCATAAGGCTCAGGTAACTAGCTTCTCTGGCCAGATTTCAAGGCAAACAAGCAACAGTATGTAGTAATAGCATGCAAACTCAATAGAATTCAATAAAAATCGGTTTATGTGGAATAAGGGCCAGGGCAGAAGCTCATCCAGGCATGTGTCAATCCACCTGGATCGAGTCCTCGAAGCTCCCAATAGTGCTGTTGTGAATCGTTCATTCCAGAGGTTTGCGGGGGAGAACTGTCGAAGTTTTTCTCCATATAATCGTAGGGAGAAGGGGTGCCTGTCTTCTGGTTACACCAATGGCAACAAGTATATCTGCACCTTGGTTGTAAATCTTGGAGAGGGACCTTGCCGAGAGGGGGCATTGATATGACTGCTGGAGAAGCAGACAGGAGCTAACCGTCTGCTTGATTTGCAAACATTTGTTTAAACTGATGAATCAAGAGGCCCCTCAGCATGCAAACCTCCATATCACACTTCTCGCAATGATTGTAAGAATGGGCAGGCCATTCCCTAATAATGCATTGAACATAGTGAGACAAGTCAAACAAGCCAGCAGATTCAACCCCAGAAGCATCAGCAAAGTCAAAGAATCAACCAGAGTGCCCTGTAGTATGGCTATAGTGATATGTAGCCTGTCTTGGACTGGTATTACCCACCAGAGGTGGTTTTATTGTTGTATCTACTCAACTTGCATTGTCCAGCGCTTGTCTGATCATGTACACAAAGCCACAACGACAAACAAATGTAAAGTGGAACATGAGGTTGTGACCAACGTTGAGCTGCTGAGCTCGCCGTTTTGTCCGTCTCCCACATCTCATCGTGCCTCTCTTCGCGTCGCCCATGTCGGCGTCGTCGTCGCCGCGCCCGTCCCACACAACTACTCTCCTCTCCAAAAAGGACAGGCTCCCTCCTCTGGACATCCCTTCTTATGAACCCAAGCACGGCGAGTCGCCCCATGTCCAATCCTGCCTTAACGCACAGGTACGCTTATCGTCGCGTTCATCCATCTCTTGCATCCAATCACCTATCAGCAGCCAAGTCTACACGTCTCTCCTGCACAAGAGGAGCCTCCATCTGACCACGATTACTCCGTCTCGCGTTCGACTTCCGTCACTTCCACTCTTGATCCCTATTATTTTGGAATCGGGTCTCCCACCGACTCTCCATTGCCCCCTCTTCCATCTGCCACCCTCGGCCTCACTGTGACGCCGGAACAACGTAATGTCGTCGAACCCGTCACCCCAGCAAGAGACCCAGCAGCAATTGATCGTCGAGGGCTTGTAGGCGTTGGTGAACTTACGACACCTCGGTGGACTAGGGCTGAGTACCAACAACCTGAACCACCGCTCCCTGTCCCTGAAAAGTTCAAGGACGCCGAGGATTATCAAGTTGTGGCCCCTGAGGACGCGGAGGAGGACCCACCTGATAGTCCTTGGACAATCGAAGCTGTTGATGGCGAGCCATCGGAGAAAGAGGATGTACGCGCACCACGACCTCTTAGTTTTTTTTTTACTCACAGATAACATCAGCCGGATATACAACCTCTTCGGACGCTTCGCAGTAAACCTTCAATTGCAGACGAGAGTGGCGGCGAAGAGATTCTGTACCCTCGGCAGCCTTCTGCTCCACTCTCCGGAATTTCGACTGAAATGCAGACGACCTCTCATGAACCTTTTTTTACGACAGAACCAAAAGCATTACAACAAGTAGTTGAGGATGATCCTCCCCCCTCTTCTTCTCCACCAAGTGCCTATGTTGCATCGGTTAGGAAGGCCAAGAAGCGGACTTCTGGCGATTTTGAAATGGATCATTTTGGATCTTTGGTGTCAAAACGTACTGGGTCTCAATCCATTAAAGATGAAAAATTGTCGGCAAGGAAGCACAGGAGCCTCAACGTTAGCTCCTCTTCGTCCTCGTCATCGGCTCGCGAAACCAAAGGAAAGGAAAGACGGAGAGAAAGTATTGGTCTCACTATCAACAGCCTGAAATCGTCAACAGGTAAATCACACTCTAGGCACGCTTCGTCCGGCTCCAGCAGTGGAGAATATCTCTCGCAGCGTCGTAGTCACACAACAGACTTTTCTCACCTGCCGCCTTCCCCTTCTTCGTCCTCAATACAACAATTCCTTCGACACCCTTCAACTTCTGGTACATCAAACACCCCCCCTCTTCCGAAGGAGTCCAAGGAAACTACACACATCATGTCCAACATGGGACATTCCCTACTCCGAGGTGCCCAAGAAGGTTGGGCCGTGCAGGACAACGAAGCTGCTTTTGCTGCCATGCAAAAACTCGACGGTCTAACGGGGAAGACACCACGGTCGCGGGCTAGTGTCGGAAGTCTTGTTCGTAGTTCAGGTTCCAGTCGGCCGGTGACTCCTGCAGGTAAGTCAGGCGGACAATGGGAAGGAGTGGGAGCTATTGATTCCGCGAAAGTGTCCAATGGAGTTCTCAAGGAGCGGGAACCACGTCAAAGCATTGGACTTGGTATTGTCAATACAGATGTTCTAGGCAACAACCCCGATGTGGCTGGGACCACCATTAGTAGCGACGAATTTTCAAGTCGCTCACTTAGCTCGGAGAAGACGCCTAAGAAAGCGGGTACAAATAGTGCTCGTTCAAGCTTTACTCCTAAGCGCGGATCCACTTCGTCGACGACTTATACAAGCACCCCTAGCTCGCGTGATTCAGCCTCGATGTCTGCCAACACAAGTTTAACTTCGGTGTCTGCGGCTTCTGGTCGGTATTCAACAAACAAGATAAGGAGAAATAGTGCCGGGAGTGACATCTCTAGCATTCATTCCGGCGATGGCGTTTCTCTCAAGGATCGCGTCATTGGCCTTATCAGCGGCGAGGGTGCTGAAGATATTGTCGTGCCGCCAGTACCTCCATTACCAAAGGATTTGTCAAACTACCGCTCCCCCCCTGGAACGACTGGTAGTCTCAACTATCCCCAAATATCGGTTCAAGAAGAGAGGGAGAAACCCATTGTACAGGCAGAGAAAGTCATTTATCAGGATGGCTCTCAAAACCCCACCGCATCTCCTCAAGTCTCGTCATTCTCGAGTACTGCACCACTGCCCGCTTCTTCACCGCAAGGACAAAGTAATCGGCTCAGTCAGCACTACACTCCAGGTTACTCTAGTACCAATGCTGCTTCTGCGCCTGCAACAGTTGTACCTAAGACCCCGTCGAAGAAATGGAGTTTTTCGAGTGCTCTCAATTTGAATTTCTCCGGTTCACCATCGTCTTCCAGCTCGAAATCAGGATTTAATTTGAGCCCCAGGGCCGTTACTTTGGGTCAACATATACATAAGTCGACTTCTAAGGATCAAGGGATTGCCTCGAACTCTTCATCAAAGCCTTGGGAGACTAAACAACCGGATGCAATGGTGTCAGCTGGTTCTCTGGCATCCTTGTCGTCGGTTGGGTCAGTGCGCACTCCTGCATCGCTGTTCACCTCCAAGACACCAGATCAAAACCATACTACTAGCCGTGCTGGCACAGGGTCCAGTGGTGACACTAATCATACTACTTCTGGATTGTCAGTCCCCCAATCTGGGCCTCTCAGCCCTTCTTCTGTTCGTCGTGGACAGTCAAAACGCCTCACGCCTTCTTCCATCCCCTTCTTTCGTCGTTCATCCTCCCAATCTATGCAACTCCCTCCTTCACAATCTACGGTAACGTCCCTCTCACCCACTCACTCGTCTACACAAGGACGGCAAAGGCAAGATACTCCTCCTCGAGAGCAGCACAATCCGCCTTCACAACACAAGAAATCATCCGTGTTGAGCCTTGGGCTCCCTTCTCTGCTCAAGTCTAGTTCAAGGAGAAGCCTCCATTCTGATTCAAAGGAAACTGCCAAAGAACTCCAAAAGTTGAAGGAAGCTGATAAGCAGAGACATAAGAAAGAGGAAAAGGAGAGGAGCGAGAGCAGGATATCTGTATTGATGGGGGGTAGGAAGCGAGGAAAAGTGAGTCAACTATCCTTTGACAGAGAAGTGAGAATTTAACCCAATCCTTAGACGCTGTCTTCCAGTGATCAGAAGAAACCAAAGTCTCCTGAGAATCTACCCCCGATGCATATGTCCGCTTTGGAACCTGTGACCGCCCAACGCGTTGCCCGCTTGAAAGCTTCCAACTCAACATCGACCCCCGTGATGCAAACAACAATTACTCGAACGACTTCTTCTACTTCCCGGTTAATGTCTCAGACGGTGAGTTCCATGCAGAAGCAGTCCGACTCTTCCCTTCGCAGCCGTAATCAACTTCCAACAATTGCTGGATCGCCATCGGTTGGAATAAACGGAACAAGTGGCTCTCAGACGATGAAGGAGGGGTTAACATCGTCTATGATGAATTCTGTTTCTGGCCTGCCGAATCAGACGCCGACGAAGATACCTCGGATATCTAGCCGCACCTCAACGACAGCTTCGCCTCCCTTGAAAGGATCTGGGTCTGCTCTAAGCGTGCGCCGTGCCAGTGCCGTTATCGGTCTTGGCGAATCCATACTTTCCTCCGGCAATCCTTCCCCATCTGGTACTGCGAATGAGTTTGGGGTCATTGAGGTGGAAGAGACACCTGCGAAGACATTTAAACATTCATCTCTTCGTGTATCACCGGCCTTGTCGACATCTCGTGTACCTCGCCAATCCATTTCAACTGCCACCACATCCACCTTTAGGAAAGGAAGCCGGGACTCCGTTTCATTTACTGCGCGTAAAGCGTCCACCGGCTCAGTCACTTCCATATCGACCCCAGCGGCGCCAACCGAGTCTACTTCTCATCATCGCTTCCCTGTCCTCTCCCCGTCAAAACTGAAGTTACTTACGCCCAAGATTTCGCTCCACACGACACGCTCATCGAATAAATCGGGGCATGGCATCCAACGAGCAATGAATTCTCCTTCTTCTAGCCGCCAGTCTCTCTCCACACCGTCTCCTGCACCAAGCACGGTAGATGAGGATGAACTTCTTGGTGACGAAGAGATGCTTCACTATATTCGACGCCAACAAGCCAAGAAATTGGCAGCTGGTGCTACGCAGGAGGAATTAGACGATCTTTTGCAGTTCCCAGAACTGCTGCGGCCGGGGACACCCTCGTCACCTGCTAGTGAGTTTTTAACGTTAAATTTAATACACTCTGACTCATTTCTCTAAGCGGCTCTACGGAATTCTGCTCAATATCTTTCGGACTACGAACGCAAGGAGATCCTTGATTATCCTTCTGTTTACTATTTGGGTGCCAAAAGTAAAAAGAAACCTGCCACACTCGACAATTCGACTAATAATTACGGTTACGATGACGAACGTGGTGACTATCTTGTTGTTACGAAGGATCATCTAGCATACCGTTACGAGGTGATTGATACACTGGGCAAAGGTTCATTTGGTCAAGTGTTGCAATGTCGTGATCACTGCACAGGGGAAGCCGTGGCAGTCAAAATAATTCGAAACAAGAAAAGATTTCATCACCAAGCATTAGTCGAGATCAAGATTTTGGATAGTTTACGGAAATGGGTGAGTCGTCTAATATCACCTGAGCCCCCGGTCTGACAATACATTCGCAAGGACGCTGATGGAACACACCATGTCTTAAGGATGATTGAACATTTTTATTTCCGCAATCATCTGTGTATTGCCACAGAGCTCTTGAGCATCAATCTTTATGAGCTGATCAAGGCTAACGGATTTGTTGGGTTCACAACCGCTCTCATCCGGCGTTTCACGAGCCAGATGTTGATGTCCCTTTCCCTCATGCGCAATCACCATATCGTACACTGTGACCTTAAACCAGAGGTAAACCAGTTTACAAGACGTCATAGGTAACGCTCACCCCCAATTAGAACGTACTCTTGCGACATCCGACACGCAGTGCGATCAAGGTCATTGATTTTGGGAGCAGTTGCTTCGATGATGAAAGAAGTACGTCTTTTTTTCTCTCATACAATTGATACTAGCTAATGGAAACAGTCTACACATATATTCAGAGTCGGTTCTATCGCTCACCGGAAGTTATCCTTGGATTGACTTATAGTATGGCCATTGATATGTGGAGTCTGGGCTGTATCCTCGCTGAGCTGTATACTGGATTCCCTATCTTTCCTGGAGAAAACGAACAAGAGCAGCTGTCTTGCATCATGGAGGTTCTTGGAGTTCCAGACAAGGAATACATTAACCGAAGTACGCGCAAGAAGTTATTTTTTGGTATTACTTTTATCGCTCCTGTTTCCGCTGAAGAAAAATTGATAGTGTACTCTACAGATGTCAATGGTACTCCTCGAGCAGTCATCAATTCGAAAGGACGTCGCCGTAAGCCGGGTTCGAAATCTCTCCAACAGGTCTTGCGTTGCACAGATGAAGACTTTTTGGACTTCATAGCGAAATGTCTAATCTGGGATCCCGAGCGAAGGATGAAGCCTGTGGCCGCCTTGCGCCACCCCTTTATAACTTCAGGCCGACGTCCCAAAGCAGCGTCGTCGTCAATCAGAACGACTTCTGCGCCCAGCCTGGCTAGTAGCAGCAGATCCAAGCAACTCAACGAGACTCCCAAGAAGTCTCTCATTAGTGCACCGACCCCTTTAACGGCTCGGACGGCTCGAACAACCGTGGTTGCTGGGGGTCCGACCACGCCGAGCAGTTCGTCGCACGGGGCCTTGTCACTGGGTCCGACGTCAAGATCATATCGGTCTTCACAGTCGCAGGGTCTATCCGGTTACTCTAGCAGAACTCTGAATGGCTTTGTCGTAAGTACAGTGCCACCATTTTCAGAAACGTTCTTATTCTAATTTGTTCATCAGTCTACTGCAGCAAAATAGCTGTTATATTCTTTTTCGCATTTTGTACTTTGCTTCCAACGGAACGTATACATACACATACGCTGCTAGATTAGGCCTTTCCCAAAAGTCGAGTTGGCTTCATACCCTCTGTCTGCTGTATTCAGTCTAACTGCTTCTCCTGTTGTCCACTTGCACGTTGCCATATTCCCAATATCACATCTAAATATTCCATGGAGATGGAAATCAAGCTTACGAAGATGGTTTTTTTTCTAAAATGCTAGCTTTTCTTAATGTTGTCTAATGTGTGGTTTACTTGATAATGAACTACGAAGTACTTTTGGATCATCACTCTTTCCCTAGATTGTGAGATCACAGGCTTTGTCCAGGCACCTGAGCTTCAAGAATACGTCGGTTCCTTTTGGTACAAGTCAAGATGGAATTCCTTGATCTAGGAAGACGTTCTTACCCCATCCTTCCAAACTCAAGAGTTCAAGAGAACCTCCGAAGTATCTGGGATGTTGTTCATCCAATGAAAGACAACTTGCTGATTGGACGCACCTGGCATACAGTTGGCTCATGGGTAACCCATACCCTAAACCGGCTATTGTTCCAAGGCCAGTTTGGAGACCTTTGCCAGTGATCTCGCCGAAGAGATTGGTTTCACCAGAACCTCCAATGGCAGCACTGCCGCCCACATGCTGAGCAGCATAAGGGCCTCCTCCGCCTGCGTCATCAAATTCCTCTTCTGCGCCCCTACCCGCCGTAGTGAATGCATATGAGAATATACGTGCCATATTCGTCTGTGAGACTCCGCCACCTTCGTCACGTATTCGAAGTGAGAAGTATTGTGAGGCGCCGTTTGATGGTGAGGGAGATATAGTGATTGTCACAGGTGCCAATGGACGAGAAGTTTGATTGTACTTTGAATGATGCTCTATAGTTGCGCGAAATGCATTCTTGAGGATTTCTGTTAATATGTATTCAAGGTGAACTGGAACATAGCTGGCAAAAACGACGTCAGGAGAATGGAGACCTCTACTGATCAAGGAACCTACGCAAAGGTAGCATCTGTATATCCATCGATTACCAAGGGCGGACTCGCCCCAAACGTAGCTTCACACAATTCCGACACAAACGAGCCACACATGTTGATCATGGCCTTAGGCGAGCACTGCAAATCCACTACGCCAACATGGGAGGTACCTGCATCATGATTTTCCAATGCTTGCGAGAGTGCAATGTGTTGTTCTGCGATAAGCCGTACTGATATTCGATTCATAATGGCACCATCCAAAAAGTTGCTAATTTGCGTTGGGGACATGTATCGTGAGCATTCCTGGAACCTTGTTACGAAAGACCTCTCAGCATGAAAAGGAGGCGAGTGAAACATAGCCCTACCCCTTGGCCATTGTCGGGATGTCGTTGGCATGGTTTCGCACAAGGTCTGCGAGTTGTTGTGCAAATTTGGCATTGTCAACGATGTTGGTGATAGGCGGGTGTGTAGCAAGCCAGCGGAAACTGTCTCTGTGAGTTTGAAGTATATTTGCGACGTATGGATTGGTGCCAACGATGAAAGGAAGTGCTTCAATGGAACGCACGCGTGTTGCGAGTCTATGGGGTATCTCGAGTAAGACACACTTGACCGAGGCGAGAACAGATTGAGCGGTGAGGGGACGGCCCAAGGAGAGCAGTGTCGAGAGATCAAGCGGGCGCAGAGTCAGGGAAGCATATTTGGAGAGTAACTCGCCGAGTTCAGGTTCAGGTGGTTGTGGTACAGTTCGAAAATACGGTGTCCGCCGTGACAAAGGCGAACAAGTTAAGTTAGTCGTTGTTCTCAACGACGAGCTCGCTGACTTGACTGTCCGTACAACAGCACTGGAGGTCGTAAGAGACATGGTGGTTTCCTCGGTACAGCCTCCATTGCGAGTCCAAGTTAAGTTATTTATCAACAACAATCTCACATCACTCGTGTTGTGTGTGAAACAAATAATTATAGAGGATATACAGGAGTCTAATTGTACACTTGATAGAGCGGCCTGTTCACAAATACGATGAAAAAACGCAGCGAATGCCAGTGACAGGACGTACGTCGATGAAAATTTGGTCCCTTGCCGGACAACCTTCTCCACCGCATCCAAAAAGTCCCGCTCCGACGCCACCTTTCTCCGCGCACGAATTGCGAACATACCTGCCTACATCACAATGTTAACGACCATTTTCAGTAACTCGCAATAGTAATACCTCTGTTGCGACAGACCGCAGTTCGGCACCAGTGGTGTTAGGACACAGGCGAGCAATTAGATCAAAACGAATGTCCCTCTCTACACTCATGCTTCAGGGCGTGATTTCAGTCATAAGCACTGACAGAATATCATATTTGACAAACCTTCGAGCATGAATCCGTAGTATATGAGCACGGCCTTCATTGTCTGGTAGTGCAAACTCCACCCGCCGGTCGAGTCGTCCAGGTCGCAAGAGGGCAGGGTCAAGGGTATCAGGTCTATACCAACATGAGCCACTGCGTAGAAAAAGCTAACTGGCATGTCGACTGACCTATTCGTGGCCATCAGGACTTTGATATTTCCCCGAGGATCGAACCCGTCCAGCTGATTAATCAACTCCAACATTGTCCGCTGCACCTCATTGTCGCCACCAGCGCCATCATCAAACCGTGCACCACCAATAGCATCGACTTCATCAAAGAATATAATACATGCCTTCTTACTTCGAGCCATCTCAAATAGTTCGCGAACCATCCGCGCACCTTCTCCAACGTATTTCTGAACGAGTTCAGAGCCGATGACGCGTATGAAGGTAGCATCTGTGCGGTTCGCAACGGCACGGGCACATAGAGTTTTTCCTGTCCCAGGAGGGCCATAAAGAAGTATGCCTTTGGGAGGGTCGATTCCGAGGTTGACAAAGCGCTCGGGCTGCAATCTTGTCAAACAAAGGCTGATTGCTTGGTTTTAAAACTCACTGATAGCAAAGGAGTCTCAACGACTTCCCGGAGCTTCTCGATCTGCTCTTTACATCCACCAATATCAGAATAGGTAACATCAGGCTTTTCCTCAACCTGCATCATCGTAACGGACGCATCAATTTTCGGTGGTAGCGGGATTTGTATTTGATATTTTGTGCGGTCGACACTGCAAAAATAAGCCAAAAAACACGAAAAATGTACACGCTTTGCTCACCCGACACGCATGCCCTCCTCAATGTCAGTAGCAGCAACACGGTCGCCGAGTCCAACGACAAACTTGGCAATTTGTTTAATGTTGATGACATATTTGTCCTGTTCGTCGGCCCCTTTCTGGCCTTGTACGGCACCAGCGGGGTTGACGGCCTTGGCCGCTGCGGCACGCTTGGGGTCCATTGGTATGATCTTTGTACACCGTGCAACTTGCAAAGGGTGTTCCTCACTCATGCGCTGTCGGTCTGCAGCAAGGTCCCAGAGATTAGGTGAGGCAAGTCCAGTGTCAGATTCTTTAACACCTAGAGAGATATTAGACAATACAAGGCTGCTAACGGAATCGTTTTATGTACCAAGCGTTTCATTTATGCGCTTCTGGATGTCCTTGATATCTGATTCAACTGTCTTGAGTCTCTGGGCATACGGACCTTGTCCCTGTGCAGAGTCAAGAACGAGTTCTCCGAAGAGACAGACAACATACGTATGTTTTGAGGATCTGAATGTCATTGTCATCAAGAGCTACGTGAAACACATCAATAGATGTGCATAGCTGAGAAGCAGATCACACACCGACTATCTTCTCGTCAGGCTTGTCGTCTACTTTCTTCTCGTCTGTGAGGATATAAGCGATGTCCAAAGACGCGAAGTTGGAGCCTACACTTTTCCCAGTCGCTGTGCAAGGGTGAGTATAGTAAAGAGCAGGGCAGCAGGCAGTAACTCACGCCTTCGGTGGCATTGTTCTGGAGAGAAATGAGAATATTCAGAACGAATTGGCATTACGCGTCTAGTCATGTGACTCCATCGGCGTTGGCCGATCGTCCATTAACCACTGAGCCTTCTCGCAAGAAACAGGCAATGGCTGGAGCTCTACCCAACGCACGCAGGGACCTTCCCAAGATCAGAGATGAGGACCGCGAGTCTCGCTTCGGTCAGGTATTTGGCGTCTCGGGTCCTGTCGTCATCGCCGAGAACATGGTCGGTGCCGCCATGTACGAGCTCGTCCGTGTTGGCCACGATGAACTCGTTGGAGGTCTGTCTTGCCTCTGGAATGACCAACACAACTCATTTGCCTCCAGAGGTCATTCGCATTGAGGCCGATAAGGCTACCATTCAAGTCTACGAGGAGACCTCTGGAGTCACTGTTGGCGATCCTGTCTTGCGCACTGGCAAGCCTCTTAGTGTTGAACTTGGGCCTGGTTCGTAGCGCCACATTTTCATGTTTTCTCTCTGAAGATTGCCCAGGTTTGATGGGCAACATCGTCGATGGTATCCAAAGGCCTCTCAGAGTATGTCTCCGCCTTTTTCCCTCAATCATGTGCTTAAATCACCAACAGTCAATTCAAGAGCTTTCCAACTCCATCTATATTCCCCGTGGCATCAACACCGAAGCTCTCGATAGGAGTCTGAAATGGGATTTCAAGCCTGCGTCATACAAAGTGTGTTGTCCAAAGTCTATTTATAACGGTTACTCAACCTTTCCAGGTTGGGGACCACATCTCAGGAGGCGACATCTTTGGTGGTGTCTATGAAAATTCTCTGGTAGATAATCACAAGATTATAATGTCTCCTCGAGCGTTGGGCACCATTACCCATATTGCTGAGAAAGGAAGCTATACCGTCGATGTCTGTCCGATGCATCTGGCGTGTCCAAACCCGCATGCTAATTGTGACTAGGATATTGTCCTTGAAACAGAATTTGAGGGCAAGGTTTCGAAGCACACCTTAATGCAACTGTGGCCTGTACGTGCTCCTCGGCCTGTGGCAGAGAAAAGGACTGCAGACTTCCCCCTACTTACTGGCCAACGTATCCTCGATGCCTTATTCCCGTGAGTTCTGGTTACCGTCGAGTGATTACGTCTTGCTCAGCTACATACTAGCTGTGTGCAAGGCGGCACCACTGCGATTCCAGGAGCATTTGGATGTGGAAAGACTGTTATTTCTCAAGCCCTTTCCAAATTTTCTAACAGTGACATCATCGTCTATGTTGGTTGTGGAGAGCGTGGCAACGAAGTGTGTTACTACAAACTTGGTCATCGCAGTTTGCTCATTCTTAACATGACTTTTACAGATGGCCGAAGTACTGATGGAGGTAAAATCCTGTGCATTTGCTTCGCTTAGAAATTGAACTTTTCGAATTAGTTCCCTGAATTGACAATGGAAGTTGGTGATCGTCAAGAACCCATCATGAAGCGAACTACACTCGTTGCCAACACCTCAAACATGCCTGTCGCCGCCCGAGAAGCCTCTATATATACTGGAATTACGCTCTCGGAGTATTTCCGTGATCAAGGGACCAATGTGTCTATGATGGCCGATTCTACCTCACGTTGGGCCGAGGCTTTACGTGAAATCTCTGGACGATTGGCAGAAATGCCTGCAGACTCTGGTTATCCTGCATACCTCGGAACCAAACTTGCTAGTTTTTACGAACGTGCTGGAAAGGTTGTCTGTCTGGGCAACCCCTCGCGTATGGGCACAGTTTCCATCGTTGGAGCGTTAGTCTGGTCCTTGCTTCATCTTGCGACATTGGTTGAATGATTTCATAGCGTGTCTCCTCCTGGAGGTGACTTTTCGGACCCTGTCACTTCGGCCACACTTGGTATTGTTCAAGTGTTCTGGGGTCTTGACAAGAAGCTTGCACAGCGCAAACACTTCCCATCCGTTAACTGGTCTGTATCATACTCCAAGTATACAAAGGTCCTCGAGCCATATTATGAGACTACGGAACCTGGATTTGTGGAGCTGCGCATGAAGACCAAAGAAATCTTACAGAAGGAGGAGGACCTCGCCGAAATCGTGCAGTTGGTCGGAAAGAGTGCTTTGGGAGAGAACGACAAGATCACACTTGAAGTAGCAAGAATGCTCAAGGATGATTTCCTACAGCAGAACGGTATGAGTGAATACGACAGGTATTGTCCCTTCTATAAGACGAGCGCGATGTTGCGGAACTTTGTGGGCTTCCACGACGCGGCAGTCCGGGCAGTCTCACAAGGCGACCTTACATTCGCGCGGATAAAGGAGGCGACTAGTGATTTGATGTTTAAGCTCTCGCAGATGAAGTTTGAGGTAAGGGTGTTCCTCCTGGAAAATGTACTGTGCTGATCGTTGTTTCCAGTCTCCTTCGCAGGGTGAGGCATCGATCAAGCAGAAGCTGGACGGACTGTACAGCGAGATCCAGGAAAAATTCCGACAGTTGGCAGAGTAGATGTATATCCTTTAGTTAAACATAATATTTGTTTCAGATCGGGTGCGCATGCATGACGTGCCTCGGCATTCTCAGTTATATAACACCTCGTGTATACCCCACTGTCTTTCAACTCCTCATGATCTTCTTCATCCCAGTCCTCTTTGTCGTTGGCGGTGCTATTGCAGCCAGCCTGACGAATGCCGTCCAACAACCTCTCGATTCTCAGCTTACTCATCATCATCATCATCACTGGTCTTCCAATAAAACCATTTACGCAGCACTAAGCGATCATAAAGAGTAACTATCCTTAGACTTTCTTACACCCCACGTTTCAACTTGTCTGCAGGTTTTCAAAATTGATCAAGGCAATTAATTTTGCGGGAAAGATTGCATCGGTCCTCAATGACACTTCTGCAGAGTGAGTCTTTAGAAGTGGAAACGTTTGATGAGACTGACCTAGGCCAGTGTAACTTTTTTTGCAGTTCCAGACAGCGCTCTGCGTCGGCCACACAGACATCATCCAGAATTCAAGGACATTGTGTCATCGGTTCAAGACTATGACCTTGCCGATGCTATCGCTCTCGTGGAAGAACTTCAGATAACCAAGGACGGTAACGACGAAGATAAGAAGAAGAAAAAGTTTCTCAAGAAGCTTGTCCGAGCCATTCTTTCGTATCATATCCTTCCACACAAGTTTGACGCTCAACATCTGGCGAGGAACAATACTTTTCCAACGCACCTCGTTCTCCCGGAGACATTTGGCGGCAGACCTCTCCGCATTAGGGTTGTACACAGTCTTATATCACCAGTCCCAACCATCAACTTTTACAGCAAAGTTATTGAGCCTAACAACGACGCCTCAAATGGTTTGTTTCGCAGCTCCGAATAAGACCTGTCTCACACGTTCTATTCAGGTGTTGTGCATGTCGTTAATCACCCTCTTCTACCTCCGCCTCCAGTTTTCCAGGATGTCTTCTTGGTGCCCTCCATGTTTGCTACATTCGTGAGCAGCTGGTTTTCACGGGTGGTCCCATCATTCAACTATCATTCAGACGTCAGCGGTTCAACGCACAGGCCTTACTGATCTTTTCGATTTGCGCTACAGACGTGGAAAAAAGGACGAGAAAGGGTCTTTAATAGGGTCCAACACTGTTACTGTGTTTGCACCCACGAATCATGCTTTTGATCTGCTACCAAGGAAACTCAGGCTTTACCTTTTCTCTTCGTTCGGTGCGCGCACTCTCAAGAAGCTTCTGCGGTATCACATTGTCCCAGGACTTGTTTTTCACACTGGTGAGTATTTTTTTTGTGCCTAGTCAAATTATGAACATTGAATCTGGTATACTTTTAGATTATGTCTATAACAAGACAGACAATTATGTTCATTCGCATTATGGCCATCAGCGAGGAACTTATGACTTGTCTAAAGTCGGTGCCCTTGGTACTAATGACTACCCTCTCAAGTATTGGGACTCTTCTTCTTGGACTCATTCGGCTGAAGACCCAATCGAAGGTCGTAAAGCACCTGCACACCGTATTTCGCATTCTGTCGACCATCCCAAACCCATTGAGGCGTACGATGTAGAGCTCTTGTCTGCACTTGCTAATCACACTCTTCATGCGCATGTCGAGAAATTCAGGTTCAGTATTCCCATCCCAAATCCTCATAACCGACACATCGTTACGACCAAGTTCACTATCAACGGTCACCCAGTTGTGGTATCTGATATTGTCGGCTTAAACGGAGCTGTCCATGTGATAGAACATTTGCTGGATCCAAGGGGCCATGATCATTCTCATAATGTACAAACTAATTGGGAGGATTGGGAAGAATGGTTGCCGCAATGGGCAGCAGCAGAGAATTGAATGATTTGTAGATTTATTCATATCAGTGTTTGATTCTATAATGATATGTCGTTTGAACACTTGACCTCAACCTTCTCCCCTGTCGAATATTCTTGCGAAGCTCTTTGGTTTACTTTCGCCGCAAGACGTTTGTGGACCCGGGTCTTGCAATGTGCATCCCATTCTCGGCCTTCTTCTAACATGAAAGGACGATCCGGATGAATGGTGCACACAGAACAAATTCGCTTTTGCCTGGCATTTAAAACCGAAATCGGACTGGGACAAGCACAAGATGAGAGCATTCAATGTTTCAAAACCCGAATCACTTACTCCGCAAACTTTTCTTTTATGCTCATCATCCTCTTCGCATCCTCAGACAGCGTAAGGGGATCGGGCAAGTCCCTTTCAGCCAAAAAATCTGTGACAGGTGCGAGTCTAGTCAAACCATAAATCCACAATGGGCAAATAAATATACCTTCGGCAAGCCGGATACCTAAATCACGCACATTCTTGTTCCAATCTTCTCCTAACACTTGGAAATAGAGTTCGATGAGGATGCACAAATGAATTAGAGGAGTATTCTTACCTGTAGCATCTAAAAGATACGCCGGGACCAACGATTCTTTTGCATTGGCCGTGTATACTGCCGGCAAGAGCTTATTACGTATCCATGATACTTGCCTTTTTGCATACTGTCGTGTCGAGAGTTTCATATGCTCAACTGCGGCATCGAACATTGTTTCTGAAGGTTTAGGAGCGGAGAGATAGTCATGGAATTCCTTGTAACCTGTAATGTATCTTGTTAAAAAAGGGAGGAAAGACATGTCAAAAGAATGTTTTCATACCGATAGACTGATAGATTCCGAGAGTGTAGTCAGTCTCGGCATCTCCGGACACGTTATTGCTGTTTGCGTTTGTCGCGATTTGACGCATTTCACGAATTTCTGTCAAAAGCCCTCGCTAAAATGACATCAACAAGCAAGCAAGTACGATGCACATTACAACCGAACCTCTATCATTGTCTCCACCCGCTCATTCAATCGTTTCTCAAGAACTGACTGCTCAGCATGTAACCAGAAACAGAGTGTGCGAAACCTGCCGCCAGGAGACTGAGAATATATCAAGAGTGAAACCAAGCCTGATGAACCTTGGCTTGCTCGCAGACGGATCTTTGGACTGCTCAAGCATGATTTCGCTGACACGTCTGCCGGTCTCCTTAATTACGTTAAGACTTCGGAGGACTTTACGAGTGTCTTTCCAATGCCAACGATTTGCTACTACAGGATCGAGGATCGACAGGAGGGTGTGGAGCTTGTAAGCTGCGTCAGGATCCGCCGTCGCTGATGGCGGATGTTCAGGAAGGGTTTCAAAAAGAGCAAGTAGGTCTGGACTAAGGGAACCAATTATGTCAACCAGTTGTTGGCTCATGACGGGATTTTGTGGAGGAACTTGTGCATTTGTGTCAACAGAAAGACGATTAGGGAATATAAGATGCTGCATCCAGTACGAGGTACCTCCGACCACTATGGGCACCTCAGTGCGTTTGTGTGTCTCGTCAATCTGTAACCCGAACGGGTTCAATATCTTCATCGGACGAGAGTATAGCAAGCAGACCTCTTTCAAAGCATCTTGTACCCATTGTCCGACAACGTATTGTTCGCCGGGAGACTTGAATCCCATCAATACATGTTCGATACCTTGCCGTTCTTCTTCAGGAACTTTGTTCGTTATGATATCCATCCCTCGATAGACTTGCATCGAGTCGGCATTGATGATCCTAGCTCCGCGCCAGCCAGCTTTATGAGTGCTGTGACTGAGATGAAGAGCAAGCTCGACAGCAAAGTTGGATTTGCCGACTCCAGTCGTTCCACATATTGCAATCAGTGGCCGTGCGCTCATCAACTCGGTAAAGAAAGAGGTGCGCGCTTAGCGTCAGCGAAACTACCAAATAATTGTCAACTATGCTATTGCAAAAACTACTACTATCTACCAAATCGAGTTGCTTGAGACATATCCACCCCCACTCTGCAGACATGCCGTTCATGCCAATAAAGTGTGCAGAGTTGCATATAAAATTCGATAGATCATGTTTTTGTGGTCTGTCAATTTAGGGGCCAAAAGGATGCGAGATAGTCATTCTAGGGTCTTGAAGAATCTCATAGTGCTCCTTCGACTGCCTCAAATGTCTCTTTAATTCCAGTGGTGGATCAGGCCACACATTGCAAAATATAAGACTGAAATCGAAACCCTTCAAGTATATTCCATTTAAATTGGCAGGAGACGAATCAACTTATGCCAAGGACATGACCGGGTACAGAATGTAGTCAGCAGTGCAATTTTCTGAAAAGAGGAGCGAAACACTACAACTGCTTCTATAGCAAATGATGACACGAGCGTAAGTAGTTTTTGCAGGAATTATAAATCCCGTGAAAATTAAGTGCGGGTTTTTATTTATTTGATGTTGTGTATTCACTTGTCCTCCATATGTCTCACCAACTTCGTGCAGCCAGAGTAACGCTTGCGAATCTTCGGCCTGCTCCTGGTTCACAACACAAGGTATACATATACGCTCTCTTTCCTATCCTATCGTTCCAAATTTCTCACTCATTTTTTTTCCTAGCAAAAACGTGTTGGAAGAGGTCAAGGCTCTGGATATGGAAGGACTGCCGGTCGGGGTGCAAACGGCCAAAAGTCGCGTTCTGGTCCAGGCATAAGGCCAGGTTTCGAGGGTGGTCAAACACCCATCACGAAGCTATTCCCCAAACGAGGATTTATCAACCAGTACGGCAACTCTCCCTGACTTGTTCCATGACGTTGGCTACACTACACACTTCAACGCAGGAACGCAAAGACATGGGCACCTGTGAACCTTGACAGAATACAACATTGGATAGATCAAGGCCGGCTGAGTAGTTCGCCTGAACAGCCAATTACTGCGCGAGAGCTGCTGCACAGTGGATGCATCCACGACGCTCACGACGGAATCAAAATTCTTGGAGACGTGCGTACTTTTTTAAAAAAAAAAATTGCTGGGGACAACTGACAGTGGATTCAGGGAGCGCAACATTTCAAAACTCCAATATACATTAAAGTGTCGCGAGCGTCGAAGAGTGCTATCAAGGCTATCGAGGGTAATGGGGGCAAGGTTGTGTGCCAATACTACAATGCATTGGCTCTTCGTGATTGCGTCAAAGGCCGGACAGATAGGACGGCTGCGGCGCCTACTCGCCGTGAAGACATTGGTATGCCTCCTTTTGTTGGCGTCTGTCCAATGCTGACCCTTGAACTAGTTTGGTATGGCAAATACCACAATAGAGGGTACCTTTCTCCTGGAACGCTTCAAGCGCTTGGAAATCTGCCATTTGTAGAAGCCAGATGGAAACTGCTGGCTAAACAACTTGGGGCATGGAAGAAGCAGGATTTTGATGTACAAAAGAAAAAGTAATAATCGTATATAATCATGATTGGTCTAATTGGAACCTATCTGGAGAGATACTACGACTGCGAGAGCGGAAGGGCGAGGTTGAGCGAGACCGAGAGGGACTTCGGGATCTGTATCGCGAGGCAGCGTCGGAAGAAGACCTGCTGCGAGAGGAAAGGCTGCGACTGGGGCTCCTTGGTTGGCTGCCAGCGTCGCTGTTTGCCTGCATTGCGTCGAGAAGACGACTTTTTCGAGGCCCTAGGTCGCCATTCTCTTCGAGGACTTGACGTTTGGGAAGGCGGGGCAGGATAATGTCACATACTCTCTCTTCGGTCAGAAGAGAATGGACGTATTCGTCCATGAAGGTGAGCGAGTAGCCACCTGTGAAAAGAATGAAAGAGGCCTCGGGACAAGAAAGACGGGTGCATCTACCGACGTCACGTGCGCGAAGTTTGCTGTAGTCTTTGAGCATGGGTTCCAAGAGTTCATACACGTCGACTGGAGGAAAAGTTAGGCGGATGTAGAGGGCAGCCAAAGCACGGAGATATCTGTGAGTGAGATAAGTGGGCGGTGTGGGGGCTGGGAAAGCGAGGACTTGCTTGAACTCTTCAGCACGGAGGTACTCGACGAGGATTTCTTTCTCGGGCTGGATCTGGAGGAGCTTGAGGAGGAGACATATGAAGGAAGTGGGGCGCTGGTTGGCGTAGACGCCGCCGACGTATGTGAGTTGGATGGCGTTGTCGATGAGGGACTCGGCTGGAGGGGGGTCAGTGTGTGTGCGGGGGACGAGGGAGAAGAGGACCAGTGAGGGCAAAGCAGTGTTCCTTCCAGTAGGCAGACTCGTAGATGCGGTTGCGGATGACGGTCTCGACTAGGAACTGGTGCGGATGGGCATGTGACTGTCACGGGAGACGGACGCCGTACCTGCGGGTTCTTGCCGTGGATTGCGAGTGCGCCTGTGACTGTCGTGTTCGCCATTGTCAGACGCGGGTCAGACGCGGGCCAGTCACGTGCGAATTTGCCATGGACCTCTCGTGTCGCCGCTGAGCCAGTCACGTGCTAACCTGCCATGGACCTCGACACCCACGTTCACCGCCGCCGTAAGTCGCACACAACCCAAACAGCGCTCATGATCACATCCCCACAGTCAACCCGCTCACGAACCAGTTCGTCCTCGTCTCGCCGCACCGCAACAAGCGTCCCTGGCTCGGCCAGCTCGAGCCCGCCCAGTCGCCCGACCTCCCCGCGTACGATCCCGCCTGCTACCTCTGTCCCGGCAACTCCCGCGCCGTCGGCCAGCAGAACCCGGTCTACAGCCACACCTTTACCTTTCCAAACGACTTCCCTGCCGTCCTGCCCCCTCCCGTCCCTCCTGCCCCCGACGCCCCCCATCCCCTCCTCGCTGCCCAACCCGTCCACGGCGCATCCGATGTCCTCGTCTTCCATCCCAACCACAATCTCTCCCTGGCCAGGCTCCAGCCTGGTGATATCCACCGCATCATCGACGAGTGGATCGCAATATATCGTCTCCGCGGCACTCAGCACGGCATCAAATATGTCCAGATTTTCGAAGTATATGACGTCGTTATCGCTCACTATATTTTTATCTTATCTCTGTCTACAGAACAAAGGCGCAACCATGGGCTGCTCTAATCCTCATCCCCATGGCCAAGTCTGGTCTCTGTCCGAGATCCCTACTCTCCCTGCAACCGAGCTCGCATCTCTTCGTCAATATGCTGCGTCTCATCCCCCAGACAGTATGTCCTACTTGCACTCGTCTCATCTCGCTGTTCAACCAGCCTAGGCCGCCCATGCCTCTTGTGTGAGTATGCCCATGTAGAATCCGTCCAAGCCGGTCGCGTCGTCGTTGCCAACGACCACTGGCTCGCTCTCGTTCCCTGGTGGGCCACCTGGCCATTTGAGATCTTGCGTGAGTATCTTTTTCCAACTCGCAAACGTTCCATATCCATCAACCAACTAGTCTTGCCTTATAAACGCCATATTCCATCAATTGCCGAGCTCTCCGCAGAAGAACAGTCTTCCCTGGCCCAAATCTTGTCAAACGTAACAATCAGATACGACAACCTCTTCTCCTGCTCATTC
>QGOA01000488.1:0-21250 GCA_003313075.1 Termitomyces sp. MG16
ACGATGCAGATAACTTTTATCTCGTCACGGTTCGTTCTTAGCCCCTTTATCTGTTCCTGCTTTTTAGATCTTCTCCAGCGTTATCTTGGAGGCCATGACCTAGGTATCAATTTAGCTGTTAAAACCCGGTTTTCGGAAGAGCGCGCACGCTTCTACACGGCAGAGTTGGTTAGCCATACAATCTTTCTACTCACTAATCTTGCTAAATCACCATTCACTAGCTCATCGCACTTGAGCAGATGAAGGCTCATATGGTTTTACACCGGGATATCAAACCTGCAAACATCGTTTTTACTTCTAACGGTCACATCCGCGTGATCGACCTTGGGCTCGCTACCACGCTCAAAGCATCCCCAAACGCTAATTTGAACTTTATAGCAGACCCAAATGCCGTGTCCGGTTCATTCAAAATCAATGACCCAGATTACACATCAGCAGAGCAGGTCGGGACCCCACCTTTCATGTCCCCAGATGTTCACCTTGGGCGACCATACTCCTTCGAAGCTGACTTGCACGCGCTGGGTGTCACGCTGTATAACATGCTTACTGGCAGAGTGAGTCAATCAATTTCCATATCTTTTCTATTGAGCTGACTTGAATGGCAGCTTCCTTTCGGAGAGGAGGCACAATCGCAAGACGAAATTCTGGAGGCAGTCTTATGTCAACAGCTGACGTTCCGCTCCGATGATGCTGTTTCTCCCGAGGCACGCGATCTTCTAAGTCAATTGCTGCGCAGAGACTCGAAGAAACCGGCTTTTCTTGAGGATGTCATGTGTCATCCCTGGTTCTACCCAATGTAAGTCTTTAAGACGTCTCACGGTCGAAAAAGCTAATTCCTTTGAAGCCGTTGGGATCAGATTCGGAATCAGGCGATTTCTCCCCGGTGGAAACCTCACTCGACTCCTCTCCCCAAGAGCACAACTGTGTGCACTGTAACGGAAGGCGCACCATGCTCCCCTGACCCGTACCCTGATTTTACATACATTTCTCCCGAGTTCCTTGCCCTGCGATCACGAGAGAAGAGCATATGGAAGAAATTAGGCGCGTTATTTTCAGGGCCTGGTGACCGATCGCCGACTCCTGCGACGCCTCCCGCTTCGCCGGTTCAGTCAGTTCATACTCCCAATTTCAGTTCTGACGCGCCGTCACCGCCACCGAATATCCCTCTTCCGCCCCTGCCTAATCGCGAAGCAGTGGATCCGATGGTTCTAGCTATGCTATCACGTCCGGGCCCCGTACAATTACATTCTCCAGGGGCAGGTGGTGTCCTTCCGCCTCTCATCATCCGGCAAAAACTTGCTCAGCGCGCTCCTCCACCCGCAGTGCCGCGACCCATACGGGGAGATATGACCAAGATGCCAGAAGTCACCATTACACCACCAGATTCGGAAGACGAGGTTCAAGAGATGGATTCGCGTGGTTCTCCTCTACGACCTCCCTTCACAGAGGTTTTCGACCAGCACCTCTTATCGCCAATGGATGCTGATCGGCCAACTTTTAACCCTGTCAAGGTTGGTCCACGAATCAAACTTTCGGCGCCGCCCAAACGGGTCAAGCGGGCGCAGAAAGAGAACGCAGTTGCAGACGGTCCAACAGATTCACCTTCTCAGGCTCCTCAGCCTCAAGTTCAGGTCGGACCCAAGCTTGCGGTCGTACTCGATTCCACAGTCGCATCTAAGCCCGGGGTATCTCGATCTCCGCCCACAGCTGTGTTCATGATACCTCCCAAGGTGGTTCCTCTTCCGACTGGCCTTCCGAACCCCCCTCCTATCCGGATACCACCTCCAGCGATTTTGAAGCCCAAGGCTATGCCGAAACCGTCCATGAGAACTTCTCCATCTAAGTCTGCGTCACCCAAGGTCAAGCCGGCCTCTAAGGTTCCATCGCAAGTCCCGAATTCCAGATCTAAGCAACGCCAAGTAATGTTAAGGCGAAGAACGTCTGCGGCAACTCGGACAACCGCTTCCCCGCTGTCGGCTTGTCCCCCTGACTTTAGTAATGTCCGAGAGGGGATATATCCTCGGGCAATGGTACGGGAGAAAACTCTTTCTCATCCAGCTCTCGCTTTTGCTAATGCAAAGGAGCGCCCTCAAGATTATCCTCGGCCCCCACAGATGACTGAAGTTAAGTCGGCCTCTATGAAACAGCCTAGCGTTGAGGATATCCTTCCGCTTCCTATCTCACAGCCTGGACTTCAGGAAACGCCGAAGAACGTGGCGCTAGTCCCGGTCAATTGTACACGACCTTGCAGCAAAGATATTCAAGTATCTTCTCTCTCGATACCAGAATCTTCCTCTCTTGTGGCTGTTGGGGCTGGTTTTGATGGCCATATGATCATGAAAGCTTCACCTGGCTTCAACGATTGGTGCAGCTTTTTCGCGAAGATTTCGACGGCTCTCCGTTGCCTCTTCTCTTGGGTACGCTCTCGTGGGGCGCCTCCTTTACATCATCTCTAGATGGCGAGGAACTTGTTCGTCGACTGTTTTTTTTTTTCATTCTCTCGCTCGTCTTCTGGGTTCTTTCTCTCTTTCTTTTTGTCTGGTCTCTCGTCTCTTCTTCTCTTGTCACTGGTCTCTCGTCTCTCTTCTCGTGACTGATCTCTAGTATCCTCTCTCCTTGTGACTCGTCTCTCGTCTCTTCCCTTCTCTCGATTGGGATCTCGTCTCTTCTCTTTCACACAAGCTTCTCATCAAAAAAAATCCAATAAAGAAATCTCCAAAGAATAACTCCACGGCGGCAAACCGCAATATTTCAAGAAAACGGACAGCAAGGGACTATCTATTTCAACCCGCAAATCATGATACCATCTCTTGTTTATCTACGCATCATCAGCATCTACGTATTTTTTCTTTTTATTGTTTTCCTCAATGATCTTTTACATTACGCGATTCGTTATCGGTCGCAAAAAACTCACATATAATATACATAGTACAGAAGCATAGCTTCTGATATTAATCTACATATAGCCTTGATTTATATTACATTTCATAATCGATTTTACCTCTGGTTTATTCGGAGTGAAATTAGTTGATGGGTTTTTGTTTAAGACAGGGATAAATGAGGGACCATGATTGGCTTGATTGATTATAGGCTAGCGCAATGAGTTTTCTTATGATGATAAATAAAACGTACAAGCTCGGAAAAGATTACATATGATAAAGAGCGTTAATATCAATCAAGGAAAATAACAATTATCAGAACCTGACGGCATCCACTTTCCCCGCAAAATGTGAACTAAACCCATCCCACCCATTGAAAGACGGCGAATTACCCCAGCTATCCGTACTCAAACCACTATCCGAAGGCGCTTCGATGTCCGACCACGGATCCAAATCCCCTTCGGACTGTACGAACGAAAAGGTGCGCTGCGGTGTCGGGGCAGGCGAATATGCGGCCAAAAACGACGAAGAAAAATCCAGTGTGGGCAGTATGAGCGACTGGGAAGGATCCACCGGTCCCAACCCCGCCTTCAAATCCGTACGACTCCCACTTCGACTATCTTCGAACGCCCCAGAGAAGACGGACGATGTATCCGACAAGCTATCGTCAAAGTCCGAATCGTTGGTGGCACCGACGCCGTTCGACTCTGACGACCTTACTTCCTCGAGAACGCACCAGCCTGTCCCGCTTTCTCCGAGCACACTACGTACCTCAGCCTTCGTCCAGCCTACAAACTCGACTTTGAGCATGGTACAGACGCCCTCTGTGCCGCCTCCGTGTGAGAACGCGGAGCACTTCACCCCGCGCGTCCACACATTCGCCGCGTCGAGCCGGGAGAACAACGTTGAGACACGCAGGGAGTGTATTTCGTGACTGTTTGAAATCGATGCTAATGCAGGAAGGGGAAGCAATGACCCAGGGTCCTCTTGGAGCGGAACTCGAGCCGTAGGAGTTGGCGCGAGAGGGATGAGGAGGCATGTGGTCACGTCGGGAACGGCGGGTGCAGTAAAGTATTTCTCGAGCTCAGCCTCCTGCGTCGCATCTTTGGTAGCCTGGTTCTCCTTTGTGGAGAGAGTACGGGCTCGGGGCTTGAGCATCTCCTTGCTGCCTTGCTTTTTGGAGGTACCTTTCAAGAACTTTGTCATCGTCTCTTTCTCCTTGTGGAGCTTGACGTCGAGATCAGCCTTGTAGATCGCGCGTCCTGCAATGGGCACGTTCTCTACCAAATTCTGGAAGATAGGTCTGGTAGAAGAGAAATTTCTGGCGGTTCCGAGACCGACTTGTGCAACACTCCTTGGAATTGGACGAGGAGCACGAGGAAGGAATGTTCCCCTAGAAGAACCAGCCAAGGCATTCTTGACATGGAAAGAGAAGCCTTGCTGGATAGTAGGATACCGCACAGTGCTAGTGACTATATTTGCGACAGTCGCCGGAACAGGCGCGCGGAAACCAGGAGTTGTAAGAAGTTTGAAGAATTGGGTGACTAGGTGTTTGGAATGGCTGAGAAGTTTTTGGGTTTGGCCTACATTTGGAAGATGTGGATGGATCCGAACGTATGAAGGGACGTGAAAGCCCCTTGTGGTTGAGATGCCCACCCCAGTTTTGTTGGAGAGAGCATTGTGGACATGGCGGATTGTGGACCGCGTGCCCTGAGATGCAAGCATCCCTGAAGTAAATGTCGCTCTAGCAGGCCCAGGCAGATGGTGGTTGCAGTAAAGAGGCAAGGACGAATCACTGCGCCTCAGGCGAGTTTCGGCATCACTTGCGTCATTCCTTGCCGAGACCATCTGACCACGTAATCAAGCAGACAAAGAACGAGACAAGCAAGTCGACATTCGACGGGTGGCTTGGATGAGCCACCAACGTTCTGACCAATTAAGACCAGTGACCCATGGCCTAGTCACGGTGAGACCATATTCTTTTATTGAAAGAAAAACTGCATTGGGGGAAGGCTCGTGCAAAGGTTACAGCTAACAATTGAATCAAAAAAACTATGTCATACATTCTGTCCAATGCATCTGGATATAACGCCATGGTCCGAAAATTCCGTACACGACCCCATACGCCCCTCTCATCGGCTGATCACCTCCAGAGAGCTATTAGCAGCATGGAAACGAGCGTGTGGTGTCGACAAAAACAAGTCTCTTCATCACCACGTTCCCAGATGACTTCGTACTTCAAAGTCACATCCAGTCTTAGCCCGGACCTCTTCAAGGGTGACGCCCTTCGCGAGATCAATGAGCGTCAATTTGCCCGCAACACGGTCGACGTCGAACACAGCGAGCTCGGTGACGATGGTGCTAACGGTGCGTGCCCCGGTAAGAGGGAGGGCGCACTGCTTGAGGATCTTGTGGCGACCACCTTTGGCAGTGTGTTCCATGACAGCGATGACTTTGGTCTTGTCCGGGTTCGAGACGAGGTCCATTGCACCACCGATACCTGTAATATCAACGTAAATCGGACGTCTTGGTCAAGGCGTGTGTGAAGAAGCGCACCCTTGAGCATTTTCCCTGGGATCATGAAGTTGGCGATGTCACCGGCCTGAGAAACTTCCATAGCCTGACGTTGGACGTGAGCAAAAAGCGAGTGATATGATCAGCTTCGATAGCACACTCACACCGAGAATCGCAACGTCGACGTGGCCACCACGGATCATGGCGAAGGATTCACTAGAATCTATATAGCAACGTTGGTATGATGCATTGAACATTGAAGGATGTAAAACAGACCAAAGACAGAAGCTCCAGGAACGAGAGTGATCGTCTCCTTCCCAGCATTAATGAGATCACTTAGAAAAAGTAATCCGTTAATGCAGACCCTTGACTCTTATAACTAAACGAGAACTTACGCATCAAGTTTATCCTTCGTAGGATACGGTCCCATGCCCAAAATCCCATTCTCACTCTGCAACCACACGCGCATTCCTTTGTCGAGGAACTCCGGAACAAGAGTCGGCATCCCGATTCCCAAATTCACATAGTAACCATCCTTGATCTCCTTCGCTGCGCGCCTCGCGATGTACCGACGTTGTGCTTGTGCGGCCGCCTTCTCAGGTGACAACGTAGACTCGTCAGCCGATGGGTCCTGCGCGAGAGTGACGATTTCGATGAATTTTTCCGACTCTGCAGGGACGATGCGGTCGACGTAGATCCCCGGGAGATGAATAGAGTTGGGTGAGATGGAGCCTACAGGGACGATCCTCTCTGCCTCGACGATTGTGACTTTTGCGTTCTTGGCCATTATGGTGTTGAAATTCTGTGAAGCATATCTGTGAGGGGTGAACAAAACGAGACAATTTGAGCAACTGAGAATGATTAGAAGAAGAATATGTTGCGACTAACCTGAACACACAGTTTCCTGTCTCGTCGACTTTCCATGCGCGAATGAATGCGACATCGCCCGCGATGGCGGTTTCCATAACATATCTCCTTCCATTGAATTCCCTTGCCTCCTTTGAGATTCCAGGAATAGCAATGCCATTTGCAAGACCACCTTTGTTGTACCGTTGAGGAATGGAGCCTTCCTCCACTGCTGTTGATGCACCGGTGGGTGTGAAGAAGGCGGGAATTCCAGCCGCATGGGCACGAATGCGCTCGGCAAGGGTTCCTTGGGGTACCAGCTCTAGTGAAATTTCACCTTGGAGGAATGAGGATTCAAACTTCTTGTTTCTGTTAACATTGTCGGATAAATAGATTTATTGGTGGAGATCGTGCTCACCCTCCAGGGTACGACGCGACGACCTTGGAAAGTTGATCTGTGTTGAGAAGCTTTCCTGTGATGTATATGCAATGAGCTAGGACAGACAAAAGATGAACTCGTATCGCACCAAGGCCTGAATCTGCAGAACCTGCGTTATTGGATACGCCAGTCAAATCCTTGACTGTGTCCTTTCGCCTGGCAAGCGCTCCAAGGAGAGTATCTGTCGGGTCAGTTTAGCGGGTCTGATGTAGCCTAACGTGGACACAATACTAACCAGGAATGCCAGCTGCGCCGAAACCTTTATGGGGCCAAAATCAGACACCTGGATTCATCAGTCGACTGATGAATATTCGCACCTCCACACAGAAGGACGTCACCCGACTTGACGTCCTTAACGGCCTCATCAGCAGATGTCCATAGTTTCGACTTCCTCGGCGCAGGAGCGTCAGTAGCAGTACTATACTTTCTGCTTGTCGAAAAGAAAGCAGATATCCTCAGGGATGTCCCTGAAGCGAGCCTGGCTCTGTAGACCTGGGCGTACATAGGTGCCGAAGGCCGGAGATGAAGATGAGCAACAAAAAGAAGAGGTGTTGGGCGTGCGTGCGGGAGTGATAATATATATTATTGAGAGTAAAACCTTAAGGAATGGATTTCACAGGAGCAGACATGTTCTTCCCTCGCGAAAGGAACGGACGGACCTAATTGTTCCGTCTCGTGACCTCTGACAGCTTGTACATTGTTGCGCTCGCTTCCACGATCTACGCGCTTATGCTCGACAGCATCTGTTGGGCAACGTAGGTGCCGTAGAGCACGAGCTGATTGAGCGCTGAGAGCGAGCACGACCATGACATAAATTATTATCTGATTAGATCGACTGTTTGGTTTTCCCACCAATCTACACGTTTGGGTCGCGTTTTCATTTTCGGTGCCAAATTCGCGGAGGGTTGTGTTCGTGTTTTTTCTCTCCAACGCAGAGGTTGTACCGTTTCTGGTTTTCATGCTGCTTCAATGCTCCGTCCAGTCTCCAGACTCAGCAGACCCAGACGATCAAGTCCTTACCTGTCTCGGTGGTTTCATGCTTCTGCACAAGACAACGTACAAGCCCTCCAGCAAAAGGCTTCCCCGCCAGTCAATACATCAAGCACAAAACCCAAGGTTCCTCAAACAAAAGTTGAGCCAGAGGAAACACCGAGGGTCAAAGAAAAAGGACCCCCTGTTCATTACGGTCTGGAATTTTTTTGACTCTAGCTTCTCGGACTTATATAAACGTGATGTCCTCCCCAACAGCCAAGCGAAACGAGTTGGGCGTACAGCTACTCTCACGACAGCTCCACGCGCAAATATTCAAAAATGTCTCCTTTCCACCTCCAGACCCCACTTTCGTCCATATCGCACGCGAGCACCTCGAGATGCACGAGCTCGACCCTACTCAAGGCTCTGTCCTCCCAGATACCGGATTCACACTCCCACCGTTGCAAGGTTCCAATCTCCTCGAGCATTTCTACCGCATCGGTTCGCACCAGGCCCAGCCCTGGCTCGGACTCGCTAAATCCTTTGTTAACACCCAATTGCCTCCTAAACCCGACCACTGGGAGATACAGAGCGGGTGGACAAAGTATTATTACCACCCAGACGGCTCGAGCTACAGCGAACACGTCCCCTATCCAATTCACGACGGCAAGCCGGAGGAAATCCTCACATTCGACGTGGAGACGATGCCGAAGTACCACCCGTACGCGATTATGGCGTGCGCAGCGTCACCCAATGGCTGGTACTCTTGGATATCCCCTTGGTTGTTGGGTGAATCTAAGATTACCCAACACTTGATACCATTAGGCGATCCCACCGTCCCCAAGGTCATCGTCGGTCACAACGTGTCATACGATCGTGGCAGGATACTAGAGGAGTACAATCTCAAACCAACAATGAACCGCTTCATAGATACTATGGCGTTACATGTCGCCGTCAAGGGCATCTCCTCCCACCAGCGTCCCGCGTGGGCGAAGTATCGCAAATCGAAGGAGACAGAAGTCGAGCAGAAGGAGGAGGCTGTAGAGGCTATCCTCGAGCTAATGTCAGTTGTCGAGATGCGCATGATGGAAGAGGTGAATACTGCCAAGAAGGAAGAGCTCCGTCGTCTCCATCAAGATATGGAAGATAGCCTGCCGTCCCTTGTCAACGAGGAGCTCCCGTCGGAAGAAGTTGAGGTGGCGGTGAAACGATGGGAGGAGTTGACATCTGCCAACTCGCTTGCCGATGTGGCGAAACTGCATTGCAATATTGACGTAGACAAAGGTATCAGAGACGACTTTCTGACCGCCACCCCTGACGATATTCGGGAAAATGTTACTGAGTACCTGGATTATTGTGCCGGCGATGTTGATGTGACGTACCAAGTCTATGTCGCTGCGCTCCCCGAATTCCTTACGGGCTGTCCCCATCCGGTGTCCTTTGCTGGTATTCTTACCATGGGATCCAGTTTTCTTACTGTCAATGATGAGTGGGAGTCTTATATTCACCGCGCGGAAGCTGTATATCGTGAAATGGAGGAAAGTATCAAAACTAAACTGAGAGCTTTGGCTCAGGAAGCGAGGTCCTTGATGAACGATGAAGAGAAGTGGAAGGAAGATGTATGGCTTAGCCAGTTGGATTGGTCACCGAAGGTTGCTGGAAAGTCAAGAGGAGTGGTCCCTCCCGAGACAGTGAGTCTTGTTCAAGTACGATTAGACATGATGATTGATTTTAGCAGATTGAAGAGGCTACCCCACCAGCCGAAGAAATACCTGATAGTACATCCTCACAAACAAATTGTATTCCGGCCTGGTATCAGGAATTTCAAGCTGATCCTTTTTCTAAAAAGGTTTACGAGAGGATATTGCCGCTTCTTTTGAAACTTTCTTTTAATGGCCATCCTCTTCGATATACCTACCAGGAACGTTGGCACTATCTTGATGAGGATAAGGCCCAACGCCTTCCAACCTTGGGTGGCAAGAAAATTGCTCAACTTTTTTCATCGCGACACGTTGGAAAGCTCATCTCAACCGGCGAAATGACTTCAATCGACTCAGAGCTTGCACTCGCTGTATCTACAGGTGACAAAAGTGACGATATTCGGTCGAAGATGTTGCAGCTGGCCAAGACTGTGTACGAATCAGGCGAGCAGGAGAACGACGTCTGGTTGAAACAATTAGACTGGGAAATGATTACCATTGGCGACGGGGCGTCTGAAGAGGTCCCTGTTGCACCGAAGCAGAAGAAGAAGAGTAAAGCAAAAGCTAAACCAGTCAAACCTCCTCCTGTTTATTGGCCCAAGTGGTATTGGGAAGTCTCAAAACCCAAAAAAGGCATACCGCCCGGTACGCTCGACATAACTGTACGCAATCGTATTGCTCCCCTTCTCTTCCGCCTTTCCTGGATGGGATGGCCTCTCTACTATTCACGCGAACATGGGTGGACATTCCGGGTTCCTGAGAATGCTAAGTTCCAGACACGCCAAAAGTCATTGGCGTTCTATGACCCTGCGGATGACGCGCTCAATGAGTTAGTAACAAATGGAGGGTTCTTATTCTATAAGCTTCCTCACAAGGATGGCGACAAGGCAAATGTAGGAAGCCCGCTTAGTAAGACTTTTATGAAGTACGCGGAGGATGGTACCTTGAAAAGTCCGGGAGGTGAGGCGAAAGAGGCACTGGATATGAATGCGCAGTGTAGCTACTGGATCAGCGCACGAGACCGCATCATGAACCAGATGGTCGTGTGGCAGAACCGAAAGATCAATATGGGCTTTGATGTGTCCAAGACTGTCGAAGGGGAAAAGAAGAAGTGGGGCATCATCCTACCGCAGGTCATAACCATGGGTACCGTTACACGTCGTGCCATTGAGAAGACGTGGTTGACGGCTAGTAATGCCAAGAAAAATCGTGTGGGGTCAGAGCTCAAAGCTATGGTGCGGGCTCCCGACGGATATGCTATCGTCGGTGCAGATGTAGATTCCGAGGAATTGTGGATCTCTAGTTGTATGGGCGACGCTCAATTTGGGTTGCATGGTGCCACGGCCATAGGTTGGATGACTCTCGAGGGTACGAAAGCGGCAGGAACAGATCTTCACTCGAAGACGGCTAGCATTCTGGGTATTTCGCGTGATCAAGCCAAGATCTTCAATTACTCGCGAATCTATGGTGCAGGTATGCGTCACGCTGTCCTTCTGCTTCTGCAATCCAATGCTGCAATGCTTCCCGACGAGGCACAAAAGCTTGCCGAGAATTTGTATGCGTCTACCAAGGGCAAAAACACTCACCGGACAGATATGTTTGGCCGCAAATTTTGGTTCGGCGGCACCGAGAGTTTCGTCTTCAACAAACTTGAAGAGATTGCTCTTTCTGATAAACCACAGACGCCGGCATTGGGCTGCGGCGTGACTTATGCTCTGTCCAAGGAATACCTCCCGGCTGGATTTGGTTCTGACTATATGCCTTCTCGTATTAATTGGGTTGTCCAGTCATCCGGCGTGGATTATCTCCATCTCCTCATTGTCTCAATGGACCACCTGATCACAAAGTACGACATTGACGCGCGTTATCTCATATCCGTACACGACGAGCTCCGGTATCTGGTCAAGGAGGAAGATAAGTACCGTGCTGCACTTGCATTACAGATCGCCAATCTATGGACACGTAGCGTGTTCGCATTCAAGCTAGGCATGGACGATCTACCACAGGGTGTAGCTTTCTTCTCCGCCGTTGACATCGACCATGTGCTTCGCAAGGAAGTTGATATGCCCTGCGTCACCCCATCCCAACCTGTACCGATTGCATGCGGTGAGAGTTTGGATATCACAGGTGTACTTGACAAGACAAACGGTGGCTCCTTGTGGAAGGACGGTCACTCGATGAGTGCAGATACGCTTGAAGAGCACGTAGGAAATCTTGATGGATACAATCCTCCGGACTGTCTGGCCCACCGCTCAGCAAGTGCTGCTTTCCTCCGAGCTCAAGCGACAACCGATTTCGGTGAAGTGAAAGGCCTTGCGCAGAAGGTGTCTGGTCAGAACTTCTCTGGCGGCATCGGGAATGAAAAGAATAATAAGCAAGCCAAGAAAACAACCAGTGGGAAGCGAAAAAAACCTGCACCTGTTGGGGACGGCGAGGGGGTCGATTGGGCGGCTCTGGTAGAAAAGGTGTTGGGATCTAATCCACTGCGCCTTTAGTAATCATCCTATTCATAAATTATTACTACTCTGTTTCCCTCATTTCTTTCATACCTGTAGGAGTTAATATATAATGTGCAGATACTAACATGACATCTTCTCGCTATAACAAGATCAAATAACGCGTCAAAAGCGCGGCGCTCGTCTCTCGAACTTTGTTTGTCCCAACCCCTCTTGCATCTAGCCAAGACTCTCCATAGACAACATGGGAGACTGGACTACTAACGCGAATGAGGCGCTGAAACTCACACTGGGTGAGCATTAACACAGCACGCTCAATCTTTCTTGACATTCACGTTTTGCGGCGCGCCAATCTCAGTTCGGTCAACAGACGATACTAAGGACCTCGCAGAAGATGAATCGTATGAATTCCACCCAACTTTCACTTATCCAGTCTGTGTTTTATCGCTCCGCTCTGTTGTGGCCTGACCGAATGCGCGTAGATTTACGGGGAGGATGAAAAGCTGTATGGATACCAAGGCCTTGAAATTGACGTGAGTTCATTTCTATCCAAAATGAGTATTTCTTACTGGAAAAGTTACCAGCTGAGATTCGCGTCCGGTTCCCTAACTCAATATCTGAACGTGAAATACACCAACAAACTTGTCTCTGAATCAACGGTAGACGATGTAGAAGGAACACTAAGTGGCTTCATTCCACCAGGTGTGTTCCGCCTTATCCTTTACATACTTTTGTTGAGACAAAAAAAGAGTACTTCAAGGATGAACAAAAGTTTCTCGCTTTCGTAGAAGAAGACGCGACCACTTTCAAACCTCCTGGGCGGCTCGTCTATTCCTACACACGTCCTGCGCCTTCAGCTTCGACTGACAAAGGAAAGGCTGCGCCGAACTTTCAAAATCTAGACCCAGACAGTGAAAATTCCGTGGTGTTCGAAGTGTATCATGCAAGTCTTTTTCTGCTTGTACATGGCTTTCTTTGACAGCTCCTAGGCAACTTGGAGTACCCCTGGATTTAGAGAGCTCCACCGCAGGATGCAAATATTCATTTTGTTGTATATTGAAGCCGGGTCATATATCAATGAAGATGAAGATTCTTGGGAGTTTGTTATCTTGTATGTTGGTATTCCAATTTTTTGACTTTGCAGGGGCTTATTCTATACATCAGATATGAAAAGCGCAAGAGAAGAGGAACACCAAATATAGCAACCTATCACTTCGTTGGATACTCATCGCTTTATCCCTTCTACTTTTTCCCTGAGAAAACACGTATGAGGCTGAGGTGTTTCCGGTAGTGAACTCGCAGTCTTCGCCGCTGACTTCCAAAACCATAGCCAGTTTGTGATTCTTCCTCCATATCAACACCGTGGCCATGGATGTAAGAAAGCCATTTTTGCACGGAATCAAATTATCCTTACGTTTATATGTAGCGGAACTCTATAAAGCAATCTATCAACACATCCTTTCACAACCCAACACTGCAGAATTGACTGTTGAAGATCCTGCTGAAGCTTTTGAGGACCTTCGAGACAGGAATGACCTTCGAATGTTGTTATCTAACCGGCAATTTATGGAGGAAGGGTTCGGTAGCGAGGCCGTAACACATGATGGAGGACGTGTCGGCAGAGTCGGACGAGCTGGGAAGAGTCAAAGGGGCGGAAAAGACACCATAATTGCAAAAGGAAAAATGGGTCCTCCGAGTGACAAAGTGTGGCTGGAGAAATGGCGGAACGATTTGAAAATCGCTGGCGTAAGTCACCCTTGTGAGGCGTACTCCGTAAACTGAACGAGATTCTGCAGCGGCAGTTTCATCGTTTAGTAGAAATGCTTCTTCTCCTCCGTCTTGATTCATCAGATGCTCGTGCCGAGCGCGCGTATCGAATACAGGTCAAAGAGAGGCTTTATCGCTTCAACTTCGTAGGTCTTCGTCTTGCGATGTATTCGCGTCGCTGACAGTGCCTTCCAGGAAATACTTGCTCAGTTGGAAAGGGAGGAACGTCTCGAAAAGTTGGAAGAAACTTTCCAGAGCGTTAGACAAGATTATTCGAGAATACTGGCCATGGTTTCCTGAGAATGCCAATCTTCTTGACTGCGATGTCTATGCACATATTTATCTGATCTGTAACATTATACCTACGGCAAAGCAAAAGCGTTTGAGTATCTACAGTGGGTAAAAAACTTCAGTGACGTCTCATTCATATGGATTATAAGAAAATATGTACGAACAGTAACTATGAATCCCTAAATATCGATAATTGATCCCGATTTAGCATCTGAAACGCGTCGACCAAACAAATGACAACTAAACGCGTCCTTCTCTTCATCTTCGCGAAGAGCAACAGACTTTTCCGTCATGTCCGACGAGGAAATGGACGATGTCATTGATAACGGTACTCCAAGAACACTGTCTTTGCATTCTTGGATGTCTTATCTTCCTCCAGACTTCGTTTATGACCCCGATCAAGATCCTGAAGAGAAACGCACAGTGAGAAAGAACTACCGCTCTCTAGCAAAGGTCGTTGAAGGTGATCATGCTTGAGTTTGACATTACTACTAGTGTAATCTAAGACTGCAGATCACCAATCGAACCCAAATGATTTATCGGCTGAGCAGTTAATGAAAAAAGTCCAACAGGCAGATGTATTGTTCGGCAAAGGTATATCCAATGAACACTTGAATGTGTATACGACGGTATCCAATCTCGTCTAGTTAAGGGACCTCAGGAAGCAACACTTGACTCGCATTTTCTTCTTATGGCTTCCACCATGGGTGCACAAAAAGCGCGTGCAATGAAGTCTGGATCGGGGTCGTTTGACGTCGATGAGTTCATCGCAAAGCTTGTCACTTTTATGGGTGGCAAGTCCTTGGAAGATCATGCTGATGGAGACTCTGATGAGGAGCTTGTCGGCAATGCTGCAAGACCTCTTGAATGGGCCAAAATCGGTCGCAAGGCGCTGGCCAAGAGCCGTCGGGTGCCAGTGATGGGTTACATGTACGATGATTCATTATTCACCTGACCACATCCTTTCTCACAGTTCATCAGGCTAGGCCCATTATCATTAGAGCAGAAGATACGTGCGCCAGTCAAACGTGCTAAACTTGAGAAGAATCAAGAAGATCTGCGCAAACCACAAGAGCTTAAAGAATCAGACATTTCACGCTCAGAAAATGAGACAACAAAGAATGTCGCACAAGTAAGTTATGACATTGAAGTTCGCTTGGTGCATCTTTCTGATGGTATTCTAGTTGGAAGCCATTCTAACTGACATTGGAGAACCGATCAATTTCTTCAGATTCGTTATCAACCCAAATGATTTCGCTCAATCTGTCGAGAACGTTTTCTATCTGTCATTTTTGATTCGCGATGGCAAAGTCGCGTTCGAGACCGATGCAGCAGGCGAACCAATAGTCTGTATGTGCTTGGAGCTTCTTGAAAGTCGCAAGACATTTTTAATCGCTTGCATCTAGATATTTGTGAGCAACCGTCAGATGCTGATTATGTAGGAGGGTTGCAGAAGCGACAAAAGGTGTTTGAGTTCGACATGGCGACCTGGAAGGTGAGCGATGGCTCTCCAACGTATTTCTGTTGACTCGAGCCCTTTCCAGCGTGCTATACAAGTTTTTGACATTACAGAGTCTAAGATCCCACAGCGGCCGCCAGCCAACTTGAGGCTTGGGAAGACGTGGTATGGTTGACCGCACGCCATTCGTAGCCTTGAAGGGGCTGCCATGGACACTCATGGACACTCTAACCCAGAAAACCGTGATATTATATCTCGATTTCAGATAATTATGTATTTATGCCTCCTACCACTGTCCGCACAAGCTCTCGTTTTCAAGCTCGCGAGGGTCCAAGGTACGGGGGTTTGATTTCGACGATGTACAATTCCACTGCGCAAGTTGACAGACAAAGGCCTCCAGACAAAGAAGCATAATGCACTGATACAACATGTGATTATCTTATGCCTCTCCTCCTCCATCTCCTGCCCCGTCACCCAGCGCATCATCGTCTTCGTGAGGAACTAAACCCGCAAGGTCTCCCAATCTTTCACGCCTCTTTTTCTCCATGACTGCAAAGGAAAGGATAAGGAGGTCAAGGTCAAGGGAACAAGGCTGTATTCGGAGGAAAGTCTTCTTTTCGCCCGCGAAAGAACCTTCGACGCGACTGCCCATCGTATACTGCGCAATCTCCTTGTTATCGTGCACGCTTGTGAGCTACTTGTCATCAACGATCCTGAAGCTTAGAACTCTATCACCATAACTTACGACGCATCCCACGCCTTTCTTTGTCTTCCATCTATACTCAACGCCAGCGTTATCAAGAAAGTACTTGGAACTGCAATCGAGTCGAATGTCAGCCAACTTGACGGAAAGCAAGGATATGCCTGGCACACACTTGCTAAATAGACTTCGTTTGTACAAGAAAGTCCTCGCTGTCATCCCGATGCCCATCTTTCCTATATAACCTCCCAAGCCACGTAAAAGCGGGCAGCGAACAAAGGTAGGAGTGAAGCAATCCCCCCATTCGATCTCGCCGACTACAGCACCATCTTTGGACTGTGTAATCTTGGACAGAAACACCTGAGTCTCCCTCGATGTGCTGGTTTTTGACGTAGAGATTTCATAATGAGTCATGCCATTAGGGGAAACCAAGGCAGTCTTCTGGGGATTGTTGTGACAGAGAATCAAGTCCATCGACACAAAGATGCAGCAAAAGAATACGACCGCTCCAGGCGATTCAACAGTGATATAATACAGTATATGAAAAGGTGTGGTCGGGGTGGGTGGATGACATAAAGCAAAGCTTGAGGAAAGTCGTGAGGGTCTCAAAACTGACGGAATGTCTATTTATAACTGCAAAAGTAACATTCTGCCAGCCAAGTAAAGTTTCCAATTCACGAAACTCAGTATCATATTCAACTTCTGCAACAAGGTCAAGCTTCAGCTTTCTGCCATAAGCCCTGGTTAGTACTATGACACAGAAACCATCCTGGGTTCGTTTTTTTCCCGGTCTAGATACTTTAACGTATACTTTGTCTGAGTCAATCGAGGAACAATTGCAAGGAATGGTGACAATTCGCAAGGATCATAAATCTACCGTCATGTTCGCATACGACTTGAACGCTGTCAAACTTGAACTACATACTCAGTGACCATTACATAAGGCCGTGGGGCTCAGTTTTCTTACCTTTATATAAGGATTTTTTCAGCTTTTTGGAGTACTCTTCCTTAATGAATACGCCTTTGTACAGTCCGCAATGCATGTAGGTTCCAAATAGAAGGTCACTCGTATGCTTTCCCTCACCTCGGTTCGCGCAAAGGCTTCACCACTCGGTGTTAGACGTCCGGTGTGGAAGTTATCAGATCTTCTCTGTCAACTCACCCCACATCACTAGTTTTCATCTCGATGGCAGGTTCGAGAGCATCTGTGATAGTCAATTTTAATCATCAATTTTGAAGGACCAGTAACTCCTTTCGCGGTGGGAACCTCCAGCAAAACTCTGAAGTCATGCGAACCCTCTATCGCTAGAGCCTACTCAATTCGTATCAGGACGGCTGCCGCCGGCGAATTGGGTATGGTGACTTTCTGCCTTTTCCAGTGAATCCATCAAAACCTATATGAAGGTTTGAGCAAGTGTGAGCAGGAGTTACGGCACAAAGAACGTCTCTCCACAGACTTAGAATCGCGATGTTAAGATATCCATTTCTCTTCAGTTGCTTGGGGGGACTGCCACACGTATAATTTTGCACGCTCACTGATAGGAACTATACGTTACGTCTCTATGGAGGCTTTTAAAGACCAAGATGTTGTCTACGGGCCTATGTCTAGACCCAAGTTTCCATTGCGCCCAGCCGACAATAATTTCTGGAAAATCGCGAGATAGGTAGGTAGAATTACCGGCTAGGTCCACATATTAACGACCGGGGTCCGTACTACATTTATTTGGTGGCGTACTGAGTATGCTACGGGCATCTTCCCATCGAATACTGTGAGAACTCTATCTCATTGATACGTTTGCTGTTAAACTCTGTCTTCAGGAAGTCTAGTACAGTAGAATCGTCGCACACACTACCCGGGGTGAGATGCGATACGCTGTCTTCGATATCCGCCATATGTTAAAGATGTGGCAAGCTTACACACGGTAATGATGCAAGTCATGTCAGCTCCGTTGGCTTCTGTCGGAGGATCCGACTGAACATCTCAGGACCCGGGTTTCAGAATCAACAAATCACTTCTCAAGGTAATATCATGTGAACGTGACCGATTTGTAGATTTATAGTGAAAGAAACTCAAGCTTGTGTGGAACCTAAAATGTGTTCTCTAGTGGTTCTTTTCATAGCACTTGCGGTGTCGCTTGCCTTGTTTTTACGATGGTGGTTGTCTTGGTCAGAAAACCTTCCTCCCGGTCCACCACGCGGCTTTTTAGGTGACAATACGAAAGACTTGCCAGCTACTCACACCTGGAAAATCTTCAAGTCCTGGAATGAACAATTCGGTCAGCATGCGAAGAATCTTGCACTCGTTCCTCATTTTATTGAAGTTTATGCCATAGGTCCCGTTATTTCTTTCTTCCTCGGGAGAACACCTGTTATCGGTCTGTCCTAGTAATATCTACGTTGTCATTGCTAATATAATCTATCAGTCCTTGGAACAACCGAAGTTGCGTCAGACCTTCTCGAAAAACGTGGCGACATCTTTTCCGGCCGCCCTAGGAGTATCGTGGCGTGAGTGCAATCTATCTATTGGTGCTTATGTACTCATTTACGCGTTGATTTTGAATACTAGAAATGAGATCCTGTCTGGGGGGAATACGAGGTATTGGGATGTCGCCTGGACCTAAATGGCTAAGATGGAGATCTGTGCGTCACGTTCCTTCGAGGGGACGGACGATCTGTCTTATTCGATCCAGGTCCAGGAGCAGTCCAGACTCCCGGAAATGAATTCCGAAGAATATCTTTGGAAACAAATAGATATAAATACATAGATTTGGAAACAAATAGAGCGCGTAAATTCCATATTTGGAAACGAATACCCCCTTTGGAAAAAATAGAACGTAAATACAGTGTTTGGTTAGGAGTTGTTAGGGTTAGTTGGTTAGTTGGTTAGTTAGGGTTTAGGGATCAATTCGATCCTATCGAATAAGACAGATCGTCCATGGACTCCGTTCCTTCATATTTGAGGTTATACATATGAAAGTCTCTTCGTCAGCTTCGCTCATCCGAGTTAAGCACCTCTGCTGTCGTACAGTATCAAACGCTTCAAACAATTGATAACTGGTATCTTTGTCGCTTAACCTACCTCCATGTGCGTTGTGCAGTGCTATTTTAGCAGACCCAGCACTGTTCCCCGAACCTGACACCTTCAAGCCAGAGCGGTTCTTGGACAATCCGGATGATGAAACTTACAAAATAGCTTTCGGGTATGGTCGGAGGATATGTCCTGGAATGCATATAGCGCTGCAGCAGGGAATATACGTTGCAATTTCGAGGTAGGAAATACGATCCTGAGTATTCGAGTGCCATCGATGTAATAGTGAAAATTCCTTTTGTTCTCAGGTTACTTTGGGCATTTGACATCTTACCTATTTCTGAGAAGGGAGAGGCCTATATACCCCCAGCGGACGACTTCACAAGGGGTTTGGTTTCACGGCCCGCAAATCCAAAGTACCGACTTGTCCTGTGTCATAACGGTATGCTGGACCTCATCATGTTAGAAGCTGAGAAAGCCGATATGGAGGCTGGCGTGGCAGTAGAACTGGAAGAAGTTCAGTAACTTGCCAGGCAGCGTTGGAGGCCAAGTTCGTGCCAGTTTTTGAGGGAAAAATTGGAACTTTATGTTGCAGTCGTATGTACCTAAAGTCACAGACTGAGAACACTGAAAAGACTTAGATGACTCTAACGTATGTAACTTCCTCTTCTGCTGCGCGCCGCTGAGTTTCTTCTGTACGGAATGCTTCGAGCACAGCCTCTTTCGTGAGACTATTGAGCATGAGTACGGACGATATGAAAGATCCATATTCTTCTCGTGGGAGCGCGCGTATCATAGCCATGATTGACAGCTCGTCATCGAGCACCTCAAGAGTATATGTCTGAGTGGTGACACCGTGAGGGCCGACAATTGGTGGGGGTCGAAGCGCACGGATACGCTGCATGGCACCTTCGACGCGTGTGCAGAGGTCCGTCAATGACTCATCATCCTTCTTTCTAATACTTAAAAGGTCGCTTAGGGAGTTGAGACGAGCGTTCGGGGTTGATTTCGAGTGGATACTTCTAAGCTTATCCCACATTTCCTTCGGCCTGTTGCGAATTGCGTCAACGTGAATCTTATTGCCTTCGTCGAGCCACTGATATATTTCTCCGGCCGCTCTGTCACTTCTGAGGTGGTAGGAACTCCACGCGGCAAAAGACGTGGGGTTGCTGGGCTCGAGGAGCGGAGGTAATTCTTCTCCGGTGACTATGCGGGCTCCGCCGACTGACATAAGTCGTCCATACATAGACTTTTCCCATTCGATGTATTTAATGGTACCGAGTTTCGACATCGGTGATCGGTAGCCGTTGGTGACGTCGTCCATTTTTCACGGAGATGAAAACTTATGTGAGTGTTGTGGAAAAGGTATAAGGAATTGTCAATCTTCAGTGTCAGAATCTGTGGGCAGGGGCTCGTAACGTTGCAGTCGTATGTACCTAAAGTCACAGACTGAGAACACTGAAAAGACTTAGATGACTCTAACGTATTGACTGGATGTTCACGTATAAGAACAAATGTATTGGAATGATTAGAATGACTATACTACGTACCTGGATGTTCACGTATAAGAATAAAGAAACGTAAGAACATCCAGGATGAAATAGTTGGGTAAGTCACGTGATTATTGTCATGTGGGCGCTGCCGCATATACTCTCAACGGGTTCTCTCGGTTGCGACTGTTGTCTTAGAGTTTCGAAGACAATGCCCATGTATATATCTGCTCGCAACATCGACCATTCTTACAGCATTGCTTAAACCAATCGAGCTTCAGTGCTTTTGTTGCTCATTCCTGGAATACGGAATACAAGATACTCAGAATACGACCTCCTGACTGACATAGAAAGGTCTTTGTTTGCTCTGCTGAAGGTTGTTATTCTGTATGTGACCTCTGCTTCCTCACACTGTGATAGAAATCTGAATCTGTGACTTTAGTATCTGGCAAATCAATATCCATGCTGACTGCTGACTGCTAACTCCAATTTAATTCAACGTGCCCTATACCATGCTTCCTGAGTTCTTTCCAGCGAGATCGGCAGGACTGCCATCGATCTTTGGGCGATGGTGATAGTGTCATCTTTGGGCAGTATCTTACTATGACAATACAGCTTATTCTCCCTCAAGATGATCATGATGGTTTTGTGAGTTGCGTGTCTCCATGACCTCCAAAACAGTAGCCATACTGGAAAACAGAAAGTGATG
>QGOA01000492.1:4577-38545 GCA_003313075.1 Termitomyces sp. MG16
GCCCTCCACAACGCCGACACGGAACATTGTTTATGGTTGAGGCGGCACGCCTCGTACACAGACGTGTCCCGGCAGGACGAAGGAGCCGGGGCCTCGAACACGCACGTCACCAGCCGGCGGGCACAGTGCAGACACTACGACGCCAAAGTCAGCCAGGGAACCCGAGGTAGGAACTCACTTACCGGCCCATTGCTCACGCACCAATTATGGGTGGGCAACCCCCAGGGCCTCTCCAGAGCCTCCTCGAATGCCTCCTGCGACGCGTCTGCCCACGCAACGCGCCGGTCGTCCAGGACTACTGTGATCGTCCCTGCCGCCATCCTGGAACGGCAGAATCGTGGGGCGGGCAGTCGAGGCTGTGGGGGGGAACGGGGGGGCGCACAGTCATCCGCGCAAAGTTGGGCGCGGGACGACTAAGACCTGGCCCTGAGGAGCCGCCAGGGGCCGCACCGGGGGCAGGTGCCGGGAGCTGACTAGAACCCGCCTCCGGGGCAGGAATGTTGTGTTGTTCTGAAAGAGGAAGGTCAGTAGCGGTAAGCGACCGGCACGGGGACACTTACGCTGTTGAGCAAGCACCGCTATGCGCTCCCGATCTAGGCGGCGCCGGTATCGGGCATCCCGGGACTCCCACACGATCAGTGGTGCGACTTCGTCAGTAGGCAGGGGCGTCGGGAAATGGGTTGGCGTACGCGACATGTTTGAACTTGACGGTAAAATTTTTTTTTCGATACGTGGCAAGTCAGGTGCCGGATCCCACGGTCGAACCCCAGTCTGAACCACCGGCTATGCACGCCTCGGAGGGTCTCGGCGCTGAGGGGAGGGTGATGTCACGACCCCTCCCCTCCGGGTCCACCCCAGGACACCCCTGGAACACCCTCCGGGACCCTCCCTCCGACCCCGCAGGACACGCCCTGCCATCACGACCACCGACACCGCCATCACGCACATCAAGGACCGCCATCAGCCGCTGCCAGCCCCGATCAACGATCGGATCACGTGACCCATTCCCGGCTATCACGCATCACGCATCACAGCTCCCTCCGCGCCAATTGATCGCGCGCCCCACACGCGTGATCCTGGTATACAGTCCCTGCCGCTACTCAATGACCTCCAGAGCCCATCCCAGACACCCCGGAACCCCGAGACCCGGTCCCGTAGTACTTATAGCATAGTTCCCTGTTGTATTTGGTAGTCTTAATATTACATACACTGTTACATTGCTTTACTTGGATTGTTGCGTGCCCTCTGCTTGACTGGTACGCATTGACTGGCACGCTTTTGACTGGCACGCTTGAATACTCGCGTGCTCTAAGATTGGTACGCACTTCGCGACTTTAATTTGCTAACTCGGTCTTGTCTTAGAACCTCCGGTTCACGACTCGACCCCTACCCAAACTCCCCAGCTACTTACCACCCAAAACCCCCGGACCAAATCCCCTTCCCCGGGATTCCCCTGTCCACATCTTGGACCCCGGAGTTCCAGACACCCGAGTATCCGTAGGTCAAGTCCGCATTGTAAGGGCGATCGCTTTCCCGGAAGGCCTCCGACTCAGCGGAACCTGACAGGAGTCATCAGTGGTAAAATTGAGTAAGTGTGGGAAGAGATCAGGAAAATTGTCTACAGTGGTGTTCTGTAGTTCCTGAGCAAGAGAAAGGCCCAGTAGGAGGCTCTTGATCTCTTACCACCATGAGCACCACTGACACTGGATGCTGCAGCCACGTCTGACCCACTGATTCACCTTTGTAACATATCCATATCCTCTGACAGAGGCCTTGCCATGGCAGAAAGATCATGAATGGCCCCCCCCATCCTCGATGCCCCTCTCCACCCAGAAGAAACTTGCTAGGACATGCTCAACCACTCCCCTTTCTCCTGGCCAGAGAAGCAAACTTTTATTCTACACCTCTTTTGGGAATACCTTCTTTTATGGATGTCACGCAGCCCTAATAATCTCCCTATACATGGCAACTTGATTTTCAACTAGTCAATGCAAGCACCCATGCTGGGCTTTAAAGAAAAACCAATACAGGGCACTATCTTTAAAAAACCACACAACAAGTAGTGGACTATTTTGCCTATATGCTCATGTCTACCCCCCCACCTGATGATGTGAGAAAAAGGTTACAGGACACAAGCCCTGAGAAGCAAGCTAGGATGTGCTGCCATAACAAAAAGAGAAGAAACACAATGACTAACTCCTCCTCTGACATGGAGGACTTGAAAAATAAATCAAACATACCTACTACCTCCTCACCACCAGCAATTTCAATCTCAGTGAACCAACTCACCCTGATTGCTAGTGACACTTCAGATTAGCTACACAATGAAGAAGGAGACACAACCATGGTAGACTAGTTTCCGCCCTCTCCTTCCTCAGAAACACATTTGGGAGACCTCTTTGTTTTGATGCTACTCATAGAAAGGGCTAGGGCCTTTAACCCAGCTTGGATTATAAAGAGAACTAAGAGTAGTGCACAGAGCCAGGCCAATGAACTGGTTACCAGCAACCCACCAGGCCCCACCTCTAACTGTCACCCAGCATCCCCCCAGAGGCCCAGAACATCAGAACCATGCCCAGACTACTTGCTGGATTAGTCTGCTCCCCAACAGCAGTAGGAGAATTCCCCAAAATCTATCTGTCTACCTCCTGTGATACAATCTATGCTCTGAACAGAGGACTTATTTTGATCAGTACCCAGATCCAAAACTCTGGGTCTATAGCTGGCAAGGCAGCAAGATGGATAATCTAGTAGCTAGCTATAAGCAAAAATCTGAAGGAATTGATCATGAAGATGACAGGAGATTTTTAAGAGCCAAGCTGTCTTCTTCTCAGCAAGAGAAAGCCCTAGCAACATCAGCAAGATTTGAATGCCAGAAGCCTCCATACCATTTCTTAGTGTCAGGTATATCTGAAAGAGCTTTTGATGTGATTATAAACAATCACATTATCTCAACATCAGAGATGACAGCTTTCTTCCTACCATACACCCTATCAGTCCCTAGATTCTTATGCACCATTGAAGGCTTCACTCTTAGCGTAAAGGACAACACCATGATTTGAGAATCAGAGAAAAAGGTTACATGCATTGTTTGTGATACACTTATATCCAACAATACCTTTGTGTCACTCCTTAAAAGTAAACTTTTAGGCGATAACACTTCCCAGTATAACATAGAGCCAGCAACCTCAATCATCTCGTCTATTGAAATCCACCATTTGAAGCCCAAAGTCCTAGTGAATCTTCCCAGAAAACAGATAGTATGTAAAATCCTATGAAACTTATACTTCTGCCACTGCCTGAACATAACATGGCTGGGATACTTTATCCTACTTCAGAACCTATGTACAATCATCTTTTTCAACATAGATTTTGGCTGTGCCAACTTAGTAGCCAAAGAATATTGCTTATATTGTTTCAAATGCAAGAGCACGGACTACAAGCACTTTAACTGCCCATATGTGGGCAGTAGAAGGCTGGCTAGCAAATGGAAGCAATAAACTTGAGGAAATGGCAGAATTTGCCCACTCAAATTGATCCCAGAGAGGCATGTGAGAACAACATGGTTACTCGAGTAGGGGCAGAGAATCTGGAAGAAGGTTCTCAAATTATGCAAACAACAGCCATGATCATGAATAACTTCATGATGATGACGCCCAAAGTTTGGTCAGTAACAAATATAACTATAGTGTTACCATACCAATTGCTTGCGTTGGGCGCGCTATAAGTGATGGGGTGAGTCCCGGGCAGGTCCCAGAGAACGCGTCTGTGAAAATGGGGAAAAGTCGGCAAGGGAAGTCGGCAGGTGTAAAGCGCTAAGGTAAAGCGCTTATGAAAGAAGCGGTAAGTGACACGGCAATGTGAGCAGCAAGAGCAAAGTAAGCTTAGCAAAGTTTAAGCGGCGATAATGCCTGCCATAGTTGCAAGGCGCGAGTGTGTTGAGTGTTGGCAAGCGTCTGCAACTGCCGATGAGTTCGACGTTGCCGACCGTAAATGAGCTCTTGAGCGTAAGGGAGACTGAAGAAAGGGGAGTAGTAAACTCTGGTTGGTTATTCGATGGGTATGTACAAGTCGGTAAGTACTTTATATACTACAAGGAGTTCACCGTCGCCAGTGACCAACCATTGCCAAAGTGCAGTAAACTGGAAAATTTCATAGGGGTAGCTCCAACGGTTTCAGATTCCTACCATCCATTCAAGAACCTTAGCGACGCCAGGCAGCAGATCGCAAAGCTAAACCATCAATCCATCACCCTTCTGTCTGTCAGAGCACTTAAGCGATGTCAGGCGCCAAATCGAGGCGCTAAGCGACGTCAGGCGCCAAGGTCAAACACCAAGCTGTCCATCAGTTTTTGATAGATCATCAGGCTTCTCTCTAAGCGCTGTCGTCAGTGACTGATGCCATCTGTCAGTTGTCATTCTGTCTGCCGTCGGCGCTATTATTGATTGGATCTGCTTTTTGCCGTGCACGGCCATCAAATATTGCCAAAATTAGTTAGTTAGCGCGTGCTAAGGTATCCCGAGTCCGTGCTGTGTTGCCGCAGCCTGCCGTTGATGCGCTGATCCTGTATGAGGTCCTATCAATGAAATAATATACTGGCCCCTTATTTTTAACTACGTACCTCACAATGAGCCTACAGACTGAGATGAATTTACTGCGTCTGCAGATGACAGGTAATCTCAATTTGGCTTCCTGACTGAGCTGAGAAATGCCCAGGTGGCATCATTTTTATGAGGGTAGTGCCGCTGGCAGCAGCCCTGCCTAAGTCTCTGATCCTGTCAGGGACACTACTCACACCAAATCCTAACACAACAAATTTTTTTGAACAATATATGAAAGATTATACTGGCAATGGCTACTTTCCTGCCTGTGCCAAATAATGAGAGAAAATGACATAGATGTCCTGGCAATACAAGACACACACCTTAACAAGGAAAAAACAAAGGAACTAAATGACCTCTTTGATAGACAGTTACATTTCATATCTAGTCTAGATCCTGAAAAACCTAACATGAAGGGCATTGCCCTCATCATACTGAGCAAAAGAACAATCAAATGGTCTGAAACACAACACAGAGTACTAGAGCCAGGAAGAGTACTCATAATAGAGATACCATGATATGAAAACACTTTTCTGAATATCTTAAGTATCTACACCCAAATAGCCTCAGAAAGAATGAGAAGTTCTGGCATTCCCTGAAATCCAACTGGAATGTAAGACCCTGAACACTAGAACCAAGCATCATGGTAGGTAATACAAATATGGTGAAAGAAGCAATAGACTGCCTACCAGCATGCACAGATTTCTTTGACTATGTGAGCACCCTTCTTGATATTAAAAACCGCTTTGATCTAGCTGATGGATAGCAAAAAGAAAACCCCACAATCTTTGAATATACTTTTTAAATGCAAAATAGACCAATACAATCTCAAATAGACCATATATACATGAAGGAGGACCTTCTGCAGTTTAGCTAGAACTGGAAGATCAAAAGAACCATGTTAAACACAGACCATGCAATGATCCAGATGACACTCATACATCTGAAAATGCTGCATGTTGGTAAAGGCAGGTATGTGATGCTGGCCCTGCTAATAAAGGATGCTAAACTGATGAAAGCCTTTACTGAGCTAAGGAGAAAACACCTGACTAACCTAGAATTTTCAGTCAAAGAGAGGTGTTGCGACTTTAATTCACAGGTACTATATAAAGATTTCAAAAGGAAGCTAATAGAGAAAGTCTGCAGCCACTCAAAATTATTGAAGCCAAAAATTCTGAAGGAAATTAGTTCTCTGGTAAATGACAGAGTGGGAGCCTTGAACAATTGTAACGTAGTTACAATAGTAAGAATTCTAAGTTCTTAGTCACATGAGTGAATCAGACTAGTGTCTTGATTTCAGCTATGTAAACACAAGAAAAAAGAACTAAAGTCCAAATAACTATCAACACAAGTATAAATGCGATATTACATCATATAGTAGCAAGATATATAATATAATAACAAGTTGGGCTGTTACATGCCCTTCATTGAGATTGTTATCATGATCTAAACTACCAGTACTGCATTGAGGACTTAGTTCCTGCCTCGATGCAGGCTCTTTTTTTTTTTTTTCTTTTTCTTTGTGTGAAGCAGCATTGCTGCCTGTCCATCATTATATCTCAATGCTGCCTGGTGCTACTGTGCCACTCTCCTGCTTGCTTGATCCTGCCTGATCTATGCTGAAGATCCACATTCCTGGAACAGAACAAGTTGCAGATCTTCTTACAAAACCACTTCCTTTGTCTAAAGTGCAATTTTGCAGACAAGGAATGGGAATTTATTAATTATTCAAACTTGGAGATACACTAGATCAGAGGGGACTGTTGAAATTGCCTGTTGCATGCATTCCATTATGATCATCATTCTATCCAAGTTCATTCTATCACATGTATCCACATGTGATTATACTTTATCACATGTATCCACATGTGATTATTCTTTATTCACATGTATATAGTTTTCCAGTAGTATATAAACTGTAGATAGATCATCTGAAGTCCTCACTCTTTCTGACTTTGGACTTCAGGTTAGTAATACTTTACTTGCTCAATATACTCTTTCTGACTTTGGACTTCAGCTTAAGTGACAGTTTCTGTCCCCTGTGCTTTGCCTGTCTTTAACAGTATGTGCTGCACAACAACCAGTTGACCCTCATCAACCAGGCATCTCCAAGGACAATGCCATGATGGAGTGAATAACCATACCCCCTTGTTTAACAATACGCAAGGAATATGGCAGCTTGCAGCTTGTGGCTATGCATCCTCCTCCACCTGTGCAACTATTTGATCTCGATGCATTTGCACAGTACACCATTGTATTTGGCTGCTCAGGCCTGAATAATGCATTTACTAGACTGGCATTTGACTTAGTGTATCAGATACACTACCATACACTTTTTGGTTATGCATTGGCATGGGCAGTGTGTGCCAGTGAAGCAGGTCGACCCACTATAATGCAACAGTTGGTGCTGGTATTTGCATGACCAGCATTGTATCAAGAGGCTGTAGCAGCCTTCAACAAGAAGAATGCTCAATACCCATATTGCTTGATGTCTTCCAAGCAGCTGATAATGAGTGTCATCATTGCTTGGCCACATACAGCATGCCCCCTGCAATCCCAAATTGGGACGGGTGGTGCGAGATAAATGCTGATAATTGGTATCAATTATTATTCAAGATCCATGAGGAGGAGAAGACAAGCATGCCCACACAGAGTAGCGGAATGTACTACTATACCGGTACTAATCTCAACTTCGAATACTTGTAGATGAGATCACAGGATGACATTCCTCCCATCCTGACACTCCCGGGGCACCCTGTGGATACCAAGGCGACTAACATTGCCCTACAGGATATGGAAATGGCCGCCTCCAAAGAGGCTGTGGAGGCCCAACCATCTTCATCAACTAATATCAAATTAAGGGATAGTGGTGGCAGCAGGATGGGCAAGGCTTCTAGCTACTTGCCCATGCCTTCAGGATCTTCAGCATAGATCAGGCAGGATCAAGCAAGCAGGAGAGTGGCACAGTAGCACCAGGCAGCATTGAGATATAATGATGGACGGGCAGCAATGCTGCTTCACACAAAGAAAAAGAAAAAAAAAAAAAAAGAGCCTGCATCGAGGCAGGAACTAAGTCCTCAATGCAGTACTGGTAGTTTAGATCATGATAACAATCTCAATGAAGGGCATGTAACAGCCCAACTTGTTATTATATTATATATCTTGCTACTATATGATGTAATATCGCATCCCTTGCCAGCTATCTTTGTTAAAGACAGGCAAAGCACAGGGGACAGAAACTGTCACTAAAGCTGAAGTCCAAAGTCAGAAAGAGTATATTGAGCAAGTAAAGTATTACTAACCTGAAGTCCAAAGTCAGAAAGAGTGAGGACTTCAGATGATCTATCTACAGTTTATATACTACTGAAAAACTATATACATGTGATAGAATGAACTTGGATAGAATGATGATCATAATGGAATGCATGCAACAGGCAATTTCAACACATACCTCATAGTGTCATCTCTGAAGTTGGCCTCAACTATCCCAGCAAAATGCTGGAACTCCATAAACAGCATGTATGCCACAATGCATTCCTGCTGTGGAGCGTGCTTGTTGGACAGGTATTTGAAAAGCCTGTCTGGCTCATGCAGGTTCATGAGGAAATCCCACAATGCGTGCTTGTATACCATTGTGCACAGTACTGCCACACTCTTCTAATAATGCTGCTTGAAGTACGAGGCTTTATTGGCCTTGTTTCCAAAGAAAATTGGATTGGAATAGGGGACCAGTAGAAGTACTCTCTCAGACCCCCCACAAAACAGAAGTTGTGTCGCTTCACATTATGGGCATTTCAAATGTATGCCCCTAACAAGTTGGGGATTTTCCCTGACTGCAACTTGATCTGTTGCTCCATGAGGTGTTCTGCCTCCAACTTCTGATTTGCCTTCTTTTTGCGCACCTGTGCAAGGTATAGCTGTCTTCCCAGGTGATCCATCGAGGACTCTCTGGGCCTGCTCTCTTCTCCTTCTGATACACACAAGGATGAATCCTGTCTGTAATCACTGTCCTCATCCACCATGTCTCTAAACACTGCCTTAGCCTTGCCTTTACCCCTTTCCTTCCTACTGAGGGCAGGTCATGGGTCACTTGGAACTAGTGCTAGTATAAACACACTGGCTGGAGTGAGCAGGAGCTCTGGCAGTATGAACTGTATGTAGCTGGGCAGGATCTGCTCCAAACAGAACATCAGCAGGGAAATTTTGCAAAATCAGCTTGCTCACCTCAACCAGGTGCCTGGGCCCGTCTCCTCACTGGCACTGCCATCACAGGGCTTGGAGCAGGCATGGATGTCTCAAGACTCTTATTGGGTGCACTTGGCACCCCAAATCTCCCAGCTGGTGTCCCAATCACTCCTACTGCTGGTTCCTCCATCATGCAGAATCCTGTACTCTCTGCGGTTGATACCTCTCCAGAAGGCAGTTCTCCTGCCTCCATATCTTCATCCCAGCCCCTGACTGTAAGCCTGGTAAACAGCCCCTCCACCAGCTCCATGAGTGGCCTCTTCAGCTGCTTCTCATATGCCCGTAGTACCTTACTTTGCTCTTCTTCTGCTATTTTAGCCCTCTTGGGCTTACTCTCACAGTCCGCTGTCCGACGACTCTGCATCTTGTGCTTCTGTGCATTCAATAGCTGCTGCAACACCATCTGCTGCTGATGTCGCAGGTTGTCATTTTCATCCAGCAGCCCACTCAACACCATCATCATGAGCAGGTTGCTCAAGAACTCGGCATCTAAGGGCACAGAATACATCGCTGCCCCCAATCTCCACCACATGGCCTCTTGCACTTTCTCCTCAGCCTCTACTGGCTCTTCCACCTGTCCCCTGCCCTTCTTCCGCCTGCTGCTCATGGCAATCAGGGCTTTTGGCATCTCAGCACCAGGGAATTGGCCAGCTGGAGTCTTTACTGTATCCTCCTGCATCCAATGTAGCCACAACTCCATTTTGACATTTTGCAATTGCCACAGGGCCCGCAGGGATACTTGTAGCGCTAGGGAGACTTCCATGTACCCTCAGCACATACTGTGCCACTCCTCATGGTTGTGGAATTGATTGCACTGCTCCCCTCAGTTGCAGATAATAGTACTGCAGTGCATTCTGCACCTCGTTGTCAACTTCCATAGGTACCAGGCCAACTGGGCCTGACATTACCTGTGAGTACCCCTACTGCGTAGCTTGATAGTATGGTTGACTGGGCCTTGCTGATACCGTTCTCCCACATAAAACATTTGCGTAGGCAATGCCTGCATTGACTGCTGCCCAAACTCTTCATAACTCTCTTCCTCATCATGTCCTTCAGACTCCAACAAACCTCGAGTTTGAGGCCCCCTTGCGCCATCCACCGATGGCCAATGATTTCATCCACAAACTGCTTCTGATCCTTGGCAGCCCTGAAGTCATAGGGTTCTGGAGTAGCCCTATTAGGAAAGAGTGCATCATTGCTTGGACTATAAGGCATAATCCGCCTCTTCTGCAATGCAGCTGGCAGCTCCAGCACATAGTTTGATGTGCTTAGTTTGGCACTATAGACCCGATAGGGCCCTACCCACCTCAAGCAAAGCTTTGCCACCCTGCTCTTAGGCAAGTTGAGATTTCTCATAGACAGAAACACTAAATCACCCTGCACAATTGCAGGCTCCTTTCTCCTCCATATGTTTGCATTATGCGTCTGGAATATGTGGGCCTCAATAATTGCATCCGCCAGATTAGCCAACACCTGCTGTGCAAACTTGCACACCTCCTGGTGCACAACACCATCACTGCAAAACTTCCACAGCATGGTAGGCATGTACTCACCATTCAGCTCAAACAGTACATAGCACGTCATCTCAGACAGACTTGCATTAATCACAAACTCAGTCATGGGTACCCTATTAACCCAGTCCCCCTGGTCCAGCTGGACCACAGTCTTAAAGATCTGTACCACATTGTGATTAGCACACTCCATCTGCCCATCGGTCTGCAGGTGAAACGAGGTCAACATGAGCAGTTTTGCTCTCAACAGCTTGTGCAACTCCCTCCCTCCACCAAGCTGAAGTGAACTTCACATTCCTATCACTGACAATGGAGCTCAGCAGCCCATGCAATCACACAATCTTCTTGAATATATCCATGACAACTCAGCCGCTGTCATTGTAGTGTTGACCAGTATCAAGTGCACCATACTGGTCATCTGACAAATAACCACCCAGAAATAGTTATAATCCTGGGACCTCAGGAAAGGACCAGCAAAGTCCATCCCAATCAAGTCCCAAGACCTAACGGGAATAGGCAGAGAGTGCAACCGGCCCACTGGCCTTGCATTTGATGTCTTTGACCACTGGCATGACTCATACATACCATAAAACTTAGTTGCATCCATGGCAATCTGGGGTCACCAGTACCACCACCACATATATGCTAGCATTTGCTGGGGGCCAAAGTGCCCCCACTATACAGTGCACTTGCTCCAGCAGTGTTGTAATCAGCTGCTGATTCCTTAGCACCCTGAGCACTCTATCTTCCACTACATTATTTATTGGCGTAGACCAACCTGTCCTCCACTGTAAAGCAGACATGATCACCAGGGCATGCCACAATCTCTGCAAACAACATGTCACATGAATACCATCTCACCATGTCCGTGGATTCATGATCCTCCCAACCAGCCCTGCTCTACTGCTGCTCAACTTCAGGGCCTCCCCCAATACTAGGCTTCCCAGCCCCACTGCACGTGACCCATCCTCCATTCCACCATCAGGTGTCTTCTGAGCCCACGCCATATTGCACACCTCCAGTTCATGCTGCTCCTGCCGGTCTCATAGGCACCAACTGTACTTGGCCTTCTGAACCTGCATGGCCTGGATCTCAATCACATGCTCCTTGATCTCCTTGAAGTTCTTCCCATCTGGATCCATGTGCCTGTCTGCCTGAACATACTTGTACTTATCATATATATGTTCTCCTTCATATTACTTTCAAAATAGTGGGACAAATAGTCAGCAATCTTGTTCAGCTCGTCTTTCACATATGTAATGTCAAACTGATACCTTAACATATAATTAACCCAGCAGTGTTGCTGTGGCAACAGGTGCACCTGTGTCTTGAAGAACTCAAGAGCCTTATGGTCGGTGATGACATGTATCTTATACTCCATCAACTTGTCCTCCTATTTCAGTAGAGCCTCCAGTATGGCCAGTGTCTCTAGCTCATGTATGGCGTAGTTCTGCTGCATCACTGTAAACTTCTTCAATATAAACCCGGCAGAGCAGCAAGTCTGCCATGACACTCCCTGCCTGTACATAGCCTCAACCCCAGTCTTGGACGCATTACAAATGAGCCATATAGGCTTGTTCCACCTAGGATCAATAGAACACAGCACCAGTGTCTTGGCACAAATCTGTTTGATCATCTTAAAGCACTGCTGGTGCAGTGGACGCCAGTGGAACGGAGCCCTGTTCAAAGTCATGGCCATCAGCAGGCTGATATGTCTGGCAAAAAGGTGCTAATATAATGCACCAACTCCACAAGGTGTTGTATATCATTGTAATTCCATAGTACATGCCATTCCCAAATCCTATCAATCTTATCTGCGTCGGGGTGGATCCTCTGATCATCTATTATGTGATCTAAACAGTCGATTGTCTCTGCATACAACTCGCACTTCTTCCATTTAAGGTACAACTTGTTCTCTCTGAGTCATTTGAACATAACCTTGAGATGGTCCTCATGCTCCGCAGGGTCATCAGCCTCTGAAATATTGCTGGCACATTACAGTCGCCAATCTGCATAATATTACTCACAAATGTTTCTATGGGTGATGCAAACAGCATCTTGTGTATATCCAAAGTACATATGCGCACTGCTAATATGCATTAGTCAGGTCAATTTTTGGCAGGAGCATCACATCCTTAACAGTGTTATCATTGTGCTGCCATGCATCCAGCACTGTGCACAATGTTCCATCCTCCTTGGGAATGCACAACAGTGGCACTGCCTGCGCTGCTGGCCTCGCCTCCCACCAACATGTATTCAAATATTAGTTGGTCTTGTCCCACAACTGGTTCTGCAATGCTCAGAGACAGCAAGACAAATGATATTTATACCACTTGTTGTCATCAATGAAATTTATCTCATGGTTGATATCCCTCCATGGAGGCAACTCCTCCTTTGTTCTATTGACAATATCAGCATATTCTCTCTGCCACTGCTGGCACAACAGAGCCACATCTACCTCTTGCCTCTTGCCTTTGTTGACCAGCTAGTGGCTCTTCACACCCCCTGCAGGTGCATATGGAACCTGTCATTGAGTGCCTCCTCATTCCTCACTGTCCCAGGACAGACCATCACCAACTCATCATCCTTCTCCACAGAATGTTCATTTACTGTCAGCCAATTCTGCCTCTAAGTCCCCTCCTGGCCTGCTGCCAGCCTCACTTGTCTCACCATTGCCACCATCAACCATATGGGCAGCCTGAAGCTGCACACAGTTCTAGTTCTGCAGCCTATACTGGAAACACTTAGATGAATTTGCAAAATGATTGCGAGCCCCACAGCTGAAGCATTGCTGGATGCCAGGCATTCTCACTTTACCCATGATCTTCAGCCCCACCCTTGGGCCTCCACCCTCATCTTTATGTGGCTGGCCCTGGAGCTGTGCATTTCCTTTGTTCTTGGCCTGGTCCTCCCATGGCTTCTCATCTCCACTTCTCTGTTGGACTGCCCTGTTCCCTTTTTTATCATTGCACACCACTATCCATGGGGTGCTTCCTAGCACCAGGTCAGCTTGCTGCATCATGAACATGCCAATTTTATCAACTGATGCTGAGGTGTCTGCCGCCTCATCATTTGCTGCTTGTAATGCATTGCCATCTTTAGCAACTGCTTGTATCATATAGCATAAGCCAAAAACTCATCCAATTGATGTTGGGAGACAGATTATTGTCATGGATCAGTGACCTCCTCATCTCCAAGGGCAGTCCATCCAGGAATGCCTCATGTATGGTATACTCATCTGGATAGACAGCCATATTCTGAGCGTGCTCCTGCAGCACATCATAAAACTCTTGCACACCTATCTTCTCACTATACTGCGCCTTTTGAAAGGCCTCACGCACATTCTGCATAGTCAATGGGCTTACAAACTGATTGTACAGTCTAATCAGGACATCCTTGAATGTCCACTCCTGGACTGTTTGGTTTGTGTGCAGGATATGGTGGTGATACCATGCCTTAGCCTCTCCTTCCAGGAACTCCTGCAATACAAACACTTGCTCATGATTCATATCATCTCCCTCATAGCGGCATGCCACCAGATGATAGCACATGTCAATAGCCTTAAGTTGCAAAAACTGGTAACCCCCAGTATAAGACCATATGGTCTTTGCCTCCACCCTATGGGGCTTTACCCCTTCAGGGAAATTGAAACGTGCTCCTAGTGTGTCATCTACCAGTTGGATCAACCGATTGTGCATGTTCTCTCTATGCATCCTGGCTGCCTCATTCATACCAGACATGTTCTCCCAGGCCTCAGGCGCAACAGATTGCACTACCTTGCCCTCCTGCTATCGCCTACTGGCTGTCTGCTAACTAGTTGATTTGCAACTCTTGCCTCTGACCTCTCTGCGCAGGATGCTATCATGCCTTGGGCTACCTGTGGCCCTTTGCCTCTGCACATACTGCCGGTGCATGTTGTCAACAGGCATCACACTATAACGCCTTTGAACACAATGCCTTGATCATTGATGTGTGATTTCCTCTGAGCTCGGAGGTCCTGGTTCCTCATTCTCTGGAGATTGATTCATTTGGCCATAGTATTGGCCATTGCTATCTACTGGTTCTGCTGTGGCTCCACTTGCATTGCTGACCTCCCCAGACCCAGCTGCTCTGCCTGCACCTGCAGTGACTCTACTTCTTCCTCAGAGTTTGAAACTTCTTCACACTGTCTTGGGCAGTATTCTGCTCCTGTCTCACTTCTCACACCTCCCACTACATCCTGAGTCAACATTTTGACTACTGACTCCTCCTCATTATCCATCCCCATTGGATACCTCTGCCTGCTGGCAGCAGCACACCGCCATGCAAAGTCTTCCCTTTATCACCTGCAGATACTTCACAAGTATAATCTTTAGTTGCACTTTGAGCATGGACAAAACTCTGTCCTGCTCCTCCTCATCTGAGGATGCATCCTCCACATATGCTCGGCAACCTATGCTATTCTCTTCCTGTTCTGCCTTCACATGCAATGTAACTACATTGTCCTTACTCTCAGGCTCATTTTTAACCACAGTGTGTATCTCATGATGCAATGCGGACCTAGCTCGTACCATAGATGCCCCATAGTGTGCTCCTGACCTTATATGTGAGGGCATTTCCCTATCTCTGCCCCCCACTTGCTCTGCCTTGGCCAGACAAAACAGCAAGCTTTCTGCTGTTCCAATGTTCAAGCATACCTCCTCAACTGCAGCACTCCCAAAGCATGGTCTTTGGGCCCTGCTGCCCAAAAGGTTACCATCTGCTTCTGCTCAGGTCCAGCTGGACCTGCCTTGGGCCCCAGTTGGCACAGCTACTGGAATGCTGCTTTCAGGGGCTGGAGTCAGAATCTCCATCATCTGTTTCATGATAGGCCACCTGGCATTTCAAACTCTTGGGCTCTCGCTCCTCATTGTGCTTGGATGGAGGTAAGTATGTTGATGACTTTGTTGTCATTTCCACACGCTGTCCACTATTTGGACTGGACATGTCAGGTGCTTTGTCTCCATGAGGATCAATCATGTCGGACTAAGTATTCTCAACAGAAATCTTTTGGAGTGGCTGTGTAAGAAGCAAAGAAGCTGATAGAGTTTGACAAGTTCGACACAGTGCCAATGGCTGATAGCTGAGAACCAGAAGATTCAAAAAAATGTAACATAGTTACAATAGTAAGAATTCTAAGTTCTTAGTCACACAAGTGAATCAGACTAGCATCTTGATTTCAGCTATGTAAACACAGGAAAAAAAAAATAAAGTCCAAATAACTATTAACACAAGTATAAATGTGATGTTATGTTGCATAGTAGCAAGATATATAATATAACAAGTTGGGCTGTTACAACAATCCACTAAAATAACCTTCCTAGCAACAGGCCTGCTTACTGAACTCATACAGAGAAAATCTTATTGCACATAAAGAAATGCATCTTGCCATCCCAGAAAGAGGAGCTGGAAGAAGAGGTGACAAGAAAAGAAGTCCTAGAAGCCATGTGCATATTAAAGAGCAGGAAAGCAGCTGGTCTTGATGGTATATAATACATGAGCTATGGCTATACCTGGCATCCACAATGATCAGGCAGGTTTCATGACTGGATATAGGATAGAAGATCAGATGGAATTGGCTCAAATGACTATAGAATGATGTGATAAAACAAAGACTGATGACATGATAATATGCCTGGATCAAAAAAAGGCCTATAATTGTATTCTACACCCTTTCCTATGGTCTACTCTGAAGAAGTTCAGCATCCTGAGAGGCTTTATAAAAATAGTAAAGGCCCTATATTCAGATGTGCAGACAAAGGTGATCCTAAATGGCAAGATTAGCAAGAGCTTTAAGGTTACAAGGGGCATAAGGCAAGGAGATCTTCTTTCATGTATGCTATTCAATCTAGCCATCGAATCCCTTGCCCAAATGATCAGAGACTTGCCTCTAAAAGGCATAACTATTGGAGACAAGATTGAACACCTAATCACCACCCTTTTTGTGGATGATACTACCGCCTACCTAGGAAAGGAAGACAGCTTCCATGATCTTGAAATTATCCTAAAAGACTGGTGTAAAGCATTAGATGCAAAATTCAACATTCCAAAGACCATAATAGTTCTGGTAGATATGAAAGAACACAGAAATACCCTAATAACAACATGGAAATCATCCATAGACAAGAGGGCTATCTCAATAAATATTAAGATTGTTGAAATTGCCTGTTGCATGCATTCCATTATGATCATCATTCTATCCCAAGTTCATTCTATCACATGTATCCACATGTGATTATACTTTATCACATGTATCCTCCATGTGTACATGTATCCACATGTGATTATTCTTTATTCACATGTATATAGTTTTCCAGTAGTATATAAACTGTAGATAGATCATCTGAAGTCCTCACTCTTTCTGACTTTGGACTTCAGGTTAGTAATACTTTACTTGCTCAATATACTCTTTCTGACTTTGGACTTCAGCTTTAGTGACAGTTTCTGTCCCCTGTGCTTTGCCTGTCTTTAACAAAGATAGCTGGCAAGGGAGAAGCCATGCATCTTCTGGATGTGTTTATAAGAAATGGTGTTGAACACACCAGCATCTGAACACCAACTATAGAGGCAAAGATGGAGAAGGAGTAACCCCACTTTAGAAGGCAGATGCCTTATTGTGGGTATGGTGATAGGACCTCATACAGGATCAGCACATCAATGGCAGGCTATGGCAACACGGCACTGGCTTGGGATACCTTAGCGCATGCTAATTAATCAATTTTGGCAATATTTGATGGCCACGCACAGCAAGAAGCAGATCCAATCAATGATAGCACTGATGGCAGACAGAAGAACAACTGACAAATGGCATCAGTCACCGGTGACAGCACTTAGTGAGAAGACTGATGATCTATCCAAACTGATGGACAGCTTAGCATTTGACCTTGGCATCTGACATTGCTTAGCGCCTTGATTTGGCACTTGACGTCGCTTAATATTTTGGACAGACAGAAGATTGATGGATTGATGGTTTAGCATTGTGATCTGCCATCTGAAGTCACTAAGTGTCTTGAATGGACAGTAGGGATCTGAAACCATTGGAGCTACCTCTATAAAATTTTCTAGTTCCCCGCACTTTGGCATTATTAGTCACTTGGCAACGGTGAACTCCTTGCAGTATAAAAGTACTTACCGACTTGTACATAGGAAGCAGAATAGAGTTTCCTGCCCTACTTACTCTAGTCTCCCTTATGGTCAGCAACATCGAAGTCATTGGCAGTTGCAGACTATCGCTAGCCAATGACATACTCATGCCTTGCAGCTACAGCAGGCCTTAACAATGCTTAGACTTTGCTAAGCTTACCGTGTTCTTGCCACTTACATTGCCGTGTTCACTTACCGCTTCTTCCATAGGTGTTTCTACCTTAGCGCTTGACACTTGCCGACCCCTTTCTGACTTTACCTTATTTTCATAGATGCATTCTCTGGGACCTGCCTGGGACTCCCCTCATCACTTTTAGCATGCCCAACACAAGCTTTTGGCATGGTAACACTATTACTACATTTGTTACTGACCAAACTTTGGGTGTCATCAAATTGAGGCCACCACAAGGGATCTTTAGGGCAGAATTCTGCCAGAAATCTGTTTCTAGCATAAGCGCTGTCTGCTAGAGTAGTCGGCTGAAGGCATTCTTCCTTTCTGCCTGTTTCCATCTACTCCTCAACTTCCAGGTGCCTTACCACGCCACACTCTAGAACAGGAACTACAGGACACCAAAGATGAGCTTACTGTAGACAACATTCCTGATATCTTTCTGCACTCCTTAGAATACAATCTGAGCACCGACAATCCTTTAGCGTCTCCACTTGCCACCATACAATCGTTTACCCCACCAATGCCATTAACTCCTCTCTTTCAGCTCTTCAATTCTCACTGCCCATCGCCAATACTTAGAACCCCTTTTCCACATCCACTAATCAAACTTGGCACCACAGTTGCCATGGAACAACCAGTTCAGCGCATGCCGCCACACAATCACTTCTCAGCACCAAAATGGAATGAGTCCAAGCCATGGAAGCTCTCTCAGTTAGTATTTTAAAGAATTAAAGTATCTATTCAGGGATTGTAGAATTACCAACCACATGCAGATGAAGGAATACGTGGCAAGATACATGTCATATAACACAGCAGAGACATGGACAGGTCTTGCTGAGTTTGCCACCTTTGTTCCTGCTGCACCACCAGTTCCAGCTCAAGGTGCCTCGTATGAAAGCTGGAAGACAACAGTGATCCAGTTGTACCCTGGTGCTGAGGAGGCTACTTGATACACGGTAAATAAGTTGCAGAAACTAGTACAGAAATTATTTGACAATGGCACATCTTCACTTGGCATGTTCTCTATGTATTACCACGAGTTCCAGAAGATTGCTAGATGGCTTTTGCAAAACAGCAAGCTTTATATTAATGAGGAACATCGTCTATTTCAACAAGGCATCCTGACTTCACTTTGGACTTGCATTGCTTGTCGTCTAGAAATCGTCCAGCAGGCCTATTATCCAAAGGAGCCATATAACATTGCTGACATCTTTGAAGCTGGCAAATGGGTTCTCAAGGACGGACACTGGCATTGGTATGCAATGCACTAGGATAAGCCCACTTCTAGAGTGAATCAACAGTATTATTCCCATTCCGCCTCCTACTGACCTGCTAATATACCTGCGCCTGGCCCTTGCTACTTCTGTGGGGAAATTGGACATACAATGACTACAGAATGCTGCGCCACTTTAGAAAATTATATGTGGCAAGGAAGGATTTGAAGGGCTATCAACAGCAAGATAGTTCTAACTACTGGCGCCACCATTCCCAACTACCTGGACAAGAAGTTGTTTCAGAAGCAAGTTGATGAATAGCATAGGCGCAACCCAGGGCAAATCGTTACAGGCATGCTTTTCAGCAATGCCAACCCTGACCTGAGCAGGCAACTCAACAGCAAATGATTCACGAGGTTTTACACTTCAACAGTATTGGTGACCGTCCTACTTTCTTGCAGGAAGAATGTATTGCTGAGCTACAGAAGGAATTGGATTTGCTTGAGAATCAGGTTTTTTGATGGGGTTGAAGTTAAGGAGCCTAAATAACCTCTCAAAGGATATAAGCCAATGCCTCCTACTAGCAAGTTACCGACTCCTGCCCCTACATCTCAGAACCATCCTCATCTTCTGCTACTCCTGAACTGCCTTTGCTGCCTCTCCACCCCTACTCAGAAATCCCCAACCAATCTCATGCTCCTGCACAACAAAATTTTGCCACTTTCAAGAAGTGTCCTGAAGGTGGTTACCAACCTACTGCACCAATATTTGATATAGAAAAGTCGAACCACATCTTCAGTCGCATCATGAAAACCGCTGTCACCTTATCAGTAGAAGAGCTTTGTAGTATTGCCCCAGATGTCTGCAACCAAGTCAAGATGGCAGTTACTTCCCAACAACCCTTGGCGACAGCAATTGCTGAGGTCAATGAACTCAATAATGCGCTTCCTGGTTTTTCTGTTACCATTGACTCTCCTGACACTGATGAATCTCCTGCTGACACCATTGCTAACGCCATCTTTTTGGATCTAGTAGAGACCTATCTTAGGTCAGTAGAACATGGAGAGGACCTGGCAATTCTTACAGTCACTCAAGAATTACATGCTATTCACTCAGTCACACTAATGGTAGACAACAAGCATGAGGTAGAAGCTATTGTGGATAGCAGTTCTCAAATTATTTCCATGGCAGCTGAAGTTGCTAATGATCTGGATCTTATTTATGACCCTACCATTATATTAAACATGCAGAGCGCTAACAGTACGGTAGACAGATCTCTAGGCCTTGCCAAGAATGTTCTTTGTATCCTTGGTGACATCACTTTCTACCTTCAGATACACATTTTATGATCTCCGGCATATGATTTACTTACTTCTTAGCAGATCCTTTGATGTGTTGGCACGATCAGTCATCAAGACTGTTACTGACAATGAGACAACCCTAACAATTAGCGACCCAAATTCCAGAATCTGACAAATAGTGCCAACATTTCCTAGGGGACAACAAAAAGGTGCCTGTGCTAAGCCCCCAGAGTTTATTGACCAACATGCCAAAGAATAACCTCACAGGTGTTTTCACAAACTATCAAGGAGGTGATTGGCGACAATCATAGAGATATAGTGCTAAGACTTGAATATGACCATCATACTGGTCTTGTAAATGTTGTGTCTACTGCTTTTCTTGATGAAGAAGTTTTATTCACCTTATCTACTACTGACACTGAGCCTTACCAGAAAAACCAAAACATTACCGACTCCTCTCTTGCATACTTATACCTTACTGCTTCCAAATCATTTCAAAATATTGCGTCTACCAATATATATTTAACTACCCTTCCCAGAGCCTTGTCTCCTGCTGTTCTCAGACTTGCCACTCCTCAGGCTACATTTCCTCTTTTTACCCCTGTAAATAACCAAGCTAACGCTCTTAAAAAAAAAGAGGTTCAAGTCAAAAAGAAATATAAGCCTGTTGCCCTCAAAACAAAACCTGTTGCCATGCATTCCCCTGAAACCTTTAGAATCAAGTGCCAGATCATTGGCAACTCTCTTGCCAACATGCCAACTTTGTCACCGAATCTGCCACTCTTTCAGCCCACAGAACGTTTTACTGCTGAGTGCCGGCTACAGTTCGCCAAGGAGCATGATACAGAGTTCTTGACCAAAGATGAGTTGGATGTTCTTACTGATCTCATTGCTAAGCAAAATAAAGCCTTTGCTTGGGAAGACTCAGAACATGGCAGCTTCTGTATAGAATTCTTTCCGCCTGTCATAATCACAACCATTCCTCACATGCCGTGGACAGAACACAATTGACCATTACCATCTGAAATCAAAGCCGAGGTCTGCCAAATTATTAGGACCAAGATTAAGGCTGGTGTCAACAAACCCTCCAACAGCTCTTACTGCTCCCAATGATTTTGTGTCCTCAAAAAAAATGGTAACCTACACATAGTCCACAGCCTTGAACTGCTAAATAGGATTACCATACAACATTCTGATATACCATCTTTTCCTGACCATATTGCCGAGTCCTTTACTGGGCATATTTATGGCACCACCTTTGACCTCTACATTGGCTACAACGAATGCCTGATACACTTTTCTTCCCGTGACCTCACCACTTTCCAAACTCTGTTTGGTGCATTGCGCCTAGTCACTTTACTAATGGGCTGGACAAACTCAGTCTCTATATTTCATGATGACATTACTTTTATTCTCCAATCTGAGATACCACACAATGTCCTTAGCTTTATTGATGATGTTGGCATCAAAGGCCCCAAAGACTGGTGACTCATAAATGGCATACTGGCAACCCATTCTGACAACTTCAACATTTACTTAGTACTATGAAAGTTTTTCCAGCTGCTCAATCTAGTTCTCCAACATATAAAGTATAGCAGTGGAACCTTTAGCAGCCATAAGCTCCTACTTTGCACACCAAGATTCAAAATACTTGGTCACATCTGCACTCCCAATGGATGCATGCCCGACGAGTCTCACTTAGCACTGCTAGAGTGATGGGGTCCTTGCCATGACTTATCTGAAGTCTGTGCCTTCCTTGATACCATTGGCATTCTCAGGATATTTGTCAAGAACTTTGCCCATTGCATGTATGCACTTAACTGACTCACCTGTGCCAATGAGCCCTTTGAATTTGGGCCAGACCAGGTCACTGCACAACAAGACTTAGTAAAAGCCCTACAAGATGCCAAGCCTCTGGTTCCCATTGACTATACCTCTGCTGACTCTGTTATCTTGGCAGTGGATATGTCGTACATTGCCGTTGGTTACTTCTTGTGTCAGTGCCTTAGCAATAATTAGAAACAGCGATGCTACAACTACTTTGGGTCTATCACACTAAACAACTGGGAATCTCGCTACAGTCAGCCAAAACTGGAACTTTATAGAATAGACTCTTCAAAGCCTTCGCTAAAGATGTATTTGATTGGCGTGCAGAATCTTATTGTAGAAGTCGATGCAAGGTATATCAAAGGCATGCTGCAGAATCCCGATATTCAGCCATCCACTAGTATGAACTGTTGGGTAGTCACTATTCTCATGTTTCACTTTAAATTGGTACATGTCAAGAGCTTTTTCTACAGACCAGATGGACTCTTTAGGCAACCATGGCAGCCTGGCAACCCAGCAGTGAATCCACAGGCTGATAGTGATTTTGAGGACTGGATCGACCAATTACATGGTTTTGTGCATCTTATACAACAACCAATTCCCTTGCTACGTTGGCAACAACCTACTAGCATCCTTTTACATCCCCTTGTCCCTTACTGACTTGAGATCTTTAGTGCACCTCTCACATTCTACATGGCAAGCATTTATGGCCAAGACTTGCCTCTAGTAAAGGTTGTACAAAAACCTCACCCGCTAAGAGAAGACAGCAGAAACTTGACATATGATACTGTTCTCTGATCTGCTAAGGCAAAGGCGGAAGACAGTTGCCTGTTAACAGTTGAACAGTAGATACAAAACCTCAAGCAACCAGCAGGCCTTACCAACAAACAATATGCAACATTTATCTGATACGCTACACACTTCTTCTTTACCGATAACTGACTTTGGCGATGAAATTGAGATGGCACTCACAAACTGGTCATCAATCCAGAAAGTTGCTTGCATGTCCTGCACGCTATGCATGACAAGCTAAGACATATACTGGCTCAAAAAACTGCCTCAATGTTTGGCTCTTTTAAAAAGATTCATATGGTGTGCAACAATTACATAAGCAAAAAATCATAGAAATTCACATGACATACAACTGCATCTTGGCTTCATAATGATATATAAATCATGTGTGACTCACTTTAATTTTTATATTTTCTCAATACTTTTTAGCAGTAGAAGATGGAAACACCTTGCAAAAAGTATAAACAATGTCATATGACCTTGTTTGTACTAATTTGACATGTTCAACTTCAATCAATCACCTTCTTGACACTCTACCACTATCATGCAACCCTGTTTCTGCTGCCAATCACTCTTCTGTTGCTTCTCTCCTAAATAAGGGGTATTCTCAGCGTCAAATCTAAGCAAAAACTGGCCTGAGAAAGGGCACTGTAAGGAGGGTCAGCAAAGAGCTGGAGAGCAACAAAGAAAATCATTCTGGAGGTTATCTTTCCAAGCTTGCAGCACATGACAAACAGTCTATTATTTGTTAAATTACTACTGGCAAGCTGGATAATGCTGTTTAAGCTACACAGTTCATCAATTCTGTCATTTCTGGTCCTTTCAATCCTCAGACAGTCAGAAATGCATTGAAGGAGGCAGGCTTTTGCTCAGCAACAAAGAAGAAAGTTCCTATGCTCAAGGCTGCTCATTGTGCAAACCAGCTCAAATTTGCTCAGTATTATGAAAACTAGACAGTGGAGGATTGAAAAAGGGTTTTGTGGGGTGATGAGACAAAGATTGATCAGATTGGATTAGATGGGAAGGTATATGTGTGGAAAATTCCAGGAGAACCACTATCTGACTGCACCACTACACCAACTGTCAGGCATGGAGGAGGAAACAATTTAATAGTATGGGGCTGCATGGGTTGGAATGGAGTAGGGAAGCTTATAGAAGTTCAGGGGAAGATGGATGCTGCACAGTAGTATTGTGAGATTTTGGATGAGAGAGTGGTGGAAAGCTTTGAAAAGTTGGAAATGAAGAAGGAAGGACGATATTTTCAGCAGGACAACGACCCAAAACACACTCCAAATAGGCAACAACCTGGCTTTCTAATAACAACATCATTGTAATATCCTAGCCTGCCCAATCTCCTGACCTCAATCCCATTGAACATCTCTGGATTTACATCAAGTGCAAACTTTTGGAGTATGAGGTACCCCCTAAAGGAGTGCATGAGTTGTGGGAGAGAGTGGTCAAGAAGTGGAATAAAATACCATCAGAGGTATGCCAAAGCCTCATAGAGAGCATGCTTAGAAGAATCAAGGCAGTTATAAAGGCAAATAGAGGCCATACCAAGTACTAGATATGAAAATTAGAGTAAATTAAAGTGGGTCAAAAAACTGCTCCAATGATTAAATATTTTGTTTGATTTATTAATCAGCAAGTTCTTGTCCAAATCACATGATTTATATGTCATTATGAAGCCAAGATGTAGTTGTATATTATGTGATTTTCTACGATTTTTTGCTTATGTAATTGTTGCACACCATGTGAATCTTTCCAAAAGAGCCAAATATTGGAGCAGTTTTTTGAGCCAGTGTAGAGGTCTGTATGCTACCTGAGCCTTTCTCTTAGAATGATTTTGGTGTCCACATGCTAGCACCAACATTGCTTGGTACATCAGAACTTGCCACCTCTGCCAAATTCAACAAACGTGTCAAGTACTTATTCCATCAACCGTTGCAATGCCAACTCTCCTCTTCAGCAAAATTTACATTGATATTATGCACATGCCCAAATCCGGTTGCTACAAGTATATTATTCAAGGTTGCTGCTTGCTAATACACTGGCCTGAATTTTGAATGCTTCAAAGAGAAAATATGGAGGCGGTCGCCAAGTGGCTATTTGAGGATATCATTTGCCATTGAGGAGTGCTAAGAGAAATTGTCATGGATAATGGTGCGCCAATTATCAAAGCGCTAACATATTTTGCCAAGAAATACAACATTCATCACATTCAAGTATTTGGTTACAACAAGCATGCCAATGGCCTAGTAGAGAAACCACACTTTGACGTCCAGCAAGTGCTCTTCAAGGCAGTTGATGGTGATGAATCCTGTTGAAGTGAGGTAATATATTCAGTATTTTAGTTGGAAAGGGTTACTATTTGTAAGCACATAGGTTGTTTTCTCTATTACGTAGCTACCGGTGATAGGCTTCTACTCGGACTGAGCATATCAAGAGACATTATAGGCCAACTGACACTTGACGTACTGAAGACTCTAGCAATCAGTTGGGAATATAGAGCAGCCCTAGCTCTGGCAACCTACTACAAGACTTAGCCATTTACCCTAACCACTCGCTACCAGGCCTTCAGCACACTTCATTCACTTATTCCAAGAATGAAGGAGGCTCAGAACGAATAGCACTAACACGACGGCAGGAGAGGACTTTAACTAAACCCCGATCACTTCCAGAAGGAGCCAGCAGCAGGTGCTGCCATTTGACGAGGCACTTTAATCAGAAGTCTAAAAGGATCAATGATGGCAGCACTGAATATACTTAAATCCAATATCTGGACCTGTCAGGAACTGATACAATGAGTAGCGCTGATACTAGCGCTCATGGCGTCTGTCGAGGATTTTTTGACCATACCCCGAAACAACCTGGCCAATCGGAGTTATAATAAAAATGAGCAGACTCGTACAATTCCAAGTCAATATAGAGTCGCCACTAGTCGCCGTGGGTCATAACGCTGTTGGTTGCCGTCATCTATGTGCAAAAGGTTGCTGTTGACAGGTTGCCATTAGAGGAAACCATGAGGAGAGGCGCTAGGAGATAGCACCGCAGATGGACTTGTATCTTGGCAAACATGGTAGTGTATAGTATATAAAATAGCTACTTAACATGTATATAAAAACGAATCGGAATCTCTTGAGCACATAGTTCCACTTAGCGTTCAAATCGCGCTAGCTTTCTTTAACTTCGCTACTAAGTCAGGTGCTAGCCTTGTCTATCTCATCTTCGTCGTTTACGGTGCCACCTATAGGCACAATACGCTGCGCTACTCGTCTTTTCTTCAATATCTTTGTTTAAACTACGACGCTTACCATCTGCCAGGTAGCTCCCAAAGCGCTATAATTTAGTGCATCATTTTATCACCTCTGCTCAAGCACACCGGGACCCTGTCAGGACTCCTCACAACTATGCATGCCAAGCACTGGAGACGGCGTTGTACTGCGTATACGTCCAGTACATTCAACTACAGTTGGTGTCATCACTGGCACCCATCCTTTACTCCCTGCTGATATTATAGAAGCAACCTACCTTTAGCCAGCACCTAACAGCATCTTAGCGACTACCAATCTAATCGCCAGACAAGCTATTGACCTTCAATGAAAAAAAAAAGATTTACAGCGACTCCACAAAGTAGTCTTTAGCACCTGTCACCAAGCAGCCCTGCACTTTGAGACCAAACATAGTGCCACTATTAAAGATTACAACTTCCTAAGGAGAGCACTAATACTTATGCGCAACTCCAAAATCAAGACCTCTTACAACAAAAAAATGTGCCTGTGCTATCTGAGACCTTTGGTAGTTATTTCCTGTAACCATGGAGGTGCTTACATGCTCTGTGAATTAGATGGTTCAGTACTATATTGACCTGTTGCCACCTTTTGCCTATTGCTATATCTTGCCAGAGAACAAGTTGATTTGCCACTTGAAGCACTAGATATTGACACTGCCAAACTTAGAGAACTTGAAGAAACTGACTTATTGGACAATAATAATTTGCTGACTCTGGTTGAAGAAGAAGAAAATGATTAGAAAAGACTATATTGATAAGCTCTCTTTTTCTATTACTTACCTTACTTATCTTTCTTGCCAATACTTACTGTACTATATCCAACAGACATTTCCTTACATAGTCAAGCCGCATTGCTAGCATGTCACCAACGCTTAGCGCACTGCGCAACTCTTGCCAAGGGTTTTTTGCTATGATGACTTACTAAGCATCTTCTCTTTGCAGAACTTTGCTAAGATCCCCCTCTAACTGTATTTTACTTATAAATTTACTTAAAAGACTTACTTTCACAAAACTCAGAATTAATATATACCAAACTACTATTAAAAAGCTATACATAAATGGCCTATCTACGCTAAGGTCCATCTACTTGCTATCATTGTCCATCGGCAAGGAATCATCAGAAACTAGCAAAGAGGAGTCATGAAGGGGAAGGAAATCATCCAGCAAGATATTATTGGCAGTTTGCCAATCCAAGGTGGCTTGACAATCTGCTTGGTAATTGCAAAGAACATGTAGGCTGTGACTCAAGTTAGAATAGCGCAACTAAAGTACCATGAGCTGGCCCCGGACTCATTTTCACTCCCACTCCATTGCTATTTCATCATTGCTGCTCTTCTTAAAAACCTCTCCAGCATCTCCCATGGGTTAAGTGCCACCACTGGGTACACAAGGTCTTGTCCCAGCCAGTTGAAGGCATCACTAGTAACTGTTGGCTGCAGCTAGGGAGTCCAGGCAGGATTGAGCCTGGTGACTATGGGGTGCCTAGACTCTAGTCCGGCAATGTCCTCAGGGTCTGATACTTCTCAGGGGACGACATTACTATAAGGTGGTAGCCAGCGCTACTTTGGCTCCTCCCTGGCAATTTCTGCTGCTCCCTCCACTTCTTCTGCTACCACCTCCCTTGCTGGTGCATTACCCTTGTCACCTTCTTGTTGGGTAGCCAGGGTCTCATCTTCACCCTCTGCATCCTCATCTCTTCCCGCTGCTGTTGCCTCCTCCTGACCCTCCTCCTGCCGTCTGTACTTATCTCCCATCTCGATATTCTTGGAGGCCTCTTCTTACTCTTCCTGAGGTGCTGAGTTGCCAACTACTTTCCGCTCTCCCAACTCCTGTTCCTCACCAAGAGACCTTGCTGCCAAGTAAATGGACAACAGGAGGCTACTTGGACCTGCCTCAGAAGCTTGAGAAGGCAGGCGACTTGCTGCTAAGGCCTTCTCCAGGTCTGTCATCTCAGTGTCCTTGGGAACTGGTGAGGGAAAGGGTGACAATACCACATGAGGGCGCTTGGCCTTGCCCTTCTCTTTGCTTAGGAAAGGGGCTTGTTGTTTTTCTGAGACCAAAGTTCCTTGACGCTCATTGGCACCTTGATTGCCAACAGTCTCTGATCCATCCTCTTGGCATGTCAGCAATGCCAAGGAGGCTTGCCTAATAGCTGCCATACCACTGGCAGCGACCTTCTTCCTCTGCCCCTCTACGAACTCCCTTGCCCTTCTTATTAAAACTGTGCAGAAAAATGTCTTCTTGACAAGGGCATCTGGCACCCTGCCATATTTGCAACTTTTGGCCCTGTTGATAGTGCATGTGCACTTAAGGACACCACAACAATAGCACAGCTGGGCTCCACAGTCTTCTGGGTCATTGTCCATTCAGCATTTGTCACACTGGCACTAAGAGTTAGCAAGAGACTAAAAAAGACAAAGAAGTTACTTACCGCTTCCTGTGCCTCTTTAAATGCCTGCCGGGTTGCCAGGGAAACAGTCTTCTTCCTCTTTATCTTCTCCATCACAACACTGGCTTCTTGCCTTTCATCAAGGACGGCCTCCTCCCAATACAGCAAAAGCAAACTTTTCAGTTCCTTGTCATCAAAGGAACTTTGTGTTGGCACCTACAAAAACTTAGTTGATTTAAGATGAGATTCAAAAAAAGTACCACTTACCACGTATTGAGGAGCTGCCTTGCGACCCTGCAAATGTTATTAGCAACTGTCGGCAACAGCAAGCAAAATCAGCACATACCTTGCATTTAGAAGCTCCTGCTAGCTTCTTTGGTAAGCCCAGCTTGCTAGCCAGCAACACTGGGCTCAAAGTGCTGCCGGGGCAATTGACCTTGCCAGATCCTTCTGTTACCTCCTGCCTCTTAGCAGCAGGCACTTTCTCTGCAGCAACTCCCTCCATCTCCTCCGCCAACTCCCTGATCCTTTCCCACTCCTCCAAAGCCCTGATAATCTCCTGCACATCCTGAGAGACTTCTTCTTGCCATGCCACCAGCTCTTTGGCTACCTGCATGCATGCTAAGAGTGCCAACACCTCCTGTTTGCTATGGAACGATAAATCAGACCAAAGCTAAATCAAAAGAATAGGTTAGGAATACTCATTCTGCTGCAGACACGCTTACTATTATTGGCAAGGCACCAGACAAAATATTCTCCAGCTTGTCCTCAATGGTTGGAACAAGAGGGGGCACCTAATAACACAATCAGCTAGCGACCTGGCAAGACCTAGAAGCACGTACAAAATGAAAAAAGGCACCAACTAGTTGGCATTGCAATAATCCAAATAGCGCAAACAACACCACTTCCGCACCTCAATTTCATAGTCCCAGCCTATGCCAAGAACATGAATCTCCAGCCAGCGCTCAAACAACTTTATCATAGCAACAACAAGGTTTGGAGGCGCCTTCACACCCACACCCTCAATGCATCTGATAAATTTGTTTGCCTTTTCAATATATATGTGGACTGCATCTTGAGCCTCATAGGATGGCACTGGAGGCAGAGGTGGAATACAGAAAGATATATTATTTTAATAGAGTGCCAGGTAAAAATGGGGAGAAGAAATGAAGTCCAAACTCATGTGCCAAAACTATAAACAAAATCTGAAGAATGCACAGACCACTTGTTATAAAAGCGGTAACGGTAACCATATTTGGTGACTGAGGATAGTCAATTTTTCAGTTGGAAGAAGATGATAGGACCCCATACAAGATTAGTGCATCAACGGCAGGCTACAGCAACATGGCACTGGCTTGGAATACCTTAGCACGTGCTAATTAACCAATTTTGGCAATATTTAATGGCTGCGTATAGCAAAAAGCAGATACAATCAATAATAGTGCCAACGGCAGATAGAGGAACAACTGACAAATGGCATCAGTCACCGGCGACAGCACTTAGTGAGAAGACTGATGATCTATCTAAACTGACGGACAGCTTGGCATTTGACCTTGGCATCTGACATTGCTTAGCACCTTGATTTGGCGCTTGACATCGCTTAATATTTTGAACAGACAGAGGATTGATGGATTGATAGTTTAGCATTGCAATCTGCCACCTGAAGTTGCTAAGTGTCTTGAATGGACAGTAGGGATCTAAAACCATTGGAGCCACCCCTATAAAATTTTCTAGTTTACTGCACTTTGGCATTATTAGTCACTTGGCAACGGTGAACTCCTTGCAGTATAAAAGTACTTACTAACTTGTACATAGAAAGCAGAACAAAGTTTCCTGCTCCACTTACTCCAGTCTTCCTTATAGTCTAAATCTCATTTATGGTCAGCAACGTCGAAGTCATTGGCAGTTGCAGACTATTGCTAGCCAACAACATACTCATGCCTTGCAGCTATGGCAGGCCTTAATGATACTTAGACTTTGCTAAGCTTACCATGTTCTTGCCACTTACATTGCTATGTTTACTTACCACTTCTTCCATAGGTGCTTTTACCTTAATGCTTGACACTTGCTGACCCCTTTCCAACTTTATCTTATTTTCATAGGCACATTCTCTGGAACCTGCCTGGGACTCCCCTCATCACTTTTAGCATGCCAAATGCAAGCTTTTGGCATGGTAACACTATTACTACATTTGTTATTGACCAAACTTTGGATGTCATCAATGATAGTAGGGAGTAGATCGCAGTACTGCACCTGGGTACAAGGCATGCCCATACAAATAGAAAGCCTTCTAACAAAGATGATTAGGAATTTTATATGGGGAAAAAGACACCACACCTATGATAGAAATGAACATGTTACATCTTCTCATGGAACAAGGAGGGCATAAGGTCCTAAACATAAAGATTAGAAATGAGGCCATTGAACTGATGAAGGTACAATGATACCTAAAAATGGACTTGGAATGTCCAAAGTGGGCCTACATTGCAGATAATATCATAAGTGGAAAGGTTACTAAGAAGTCTAAGAGAAAAAGTACCATCATCCTAAACCCATTTCTGCAAGATACAACAGTTGATACAAGATCTGATGACAACTGCCTGCCAATATTGCTATAGAAAATAATATGTACTGCCAAAAAGTATAAAGTGAGCTTCAATCCTCTCTTAATGAGCAAGGACATAAGAAAAGACCTATTAATATAGAGGCACAAAGGCATGAGTAAGAACAAAAGACTCCAGAAGGACTCCTTGACAATGGTCTGCCTGCACAATACACATGAAATAAGAACAGTAGACAAGATGAGACAATTTGGTAATCTTCTGGCTGATATTATAGGGAAATACAAAGCATGAAAGAACTGCATGTGCAGGTTGTGCTATAAAATGAGACAGGAAGGGTGCTCCAACCCACACAAATGTAGCCTCTCTGCAAGGCTACTTATTAACAAGTTGAAAGCCAAATGGAACCTCAATACACCTATGCCAGTCCAGAAAGTGAGCAATGAGAAGAGGATATGGCTACTAGAGGATATGCACCGTATATTTAGCCTAGACCTAGGCACAGAAAATCCTTTGAAGGATAGTTTCCAAGTCTTTACTAACCCAACATATAGCAAGAATAATGACATAGACTATGGAAGAACACTTGAGAACCCACCCATCCTCACAACAATATACACTAATGGCTCTTGTGTGAAAAACGATAGAGAAAATGTGGTGGCTGAAGCTGGTATCTAGTTCAGATATGATGATCTGAAAAACAGCTATCAAACGCCCATATTACATAGTGCAGACAAATAATACTGGAGAAGTGATAGCTATTCTGGAGGCTGCAAAAGCAGTTCCAAATACCCAGTCAATATTAGTAAAAAGCAACTCACAACTAGTAATAGATAGCCTCACCACCTTGCTAAGAGAATGAGAGAATAAAGAATGGATTGGGGTGGCAAATAGCTATATAATGCGACTCCTAATAGCAGTTTTCTGGGCAGGAAAAGTTTAACAATACTAGAAAAAGTAAAGGGTCACTTAGAAGTAGAAGGAAATGAGGAAGCTGACCATCTTGCAAATGAAAGAGCAAAAAAGAACACCTAAAATGAGATAGACCTCCGAATCCCCATGGGCTACGACGTGATGGGTGCTAAACTTGCAAAAGCCATACAAGCACTAATGTACAAAGGTATCCTGGAAACATGGCTAATACCAGACCAAAGAAAGACCTGCAAAAACCTGGATATGACACACTGGGCAAAGAGAGATGCAACAGGATCTACTCCCATGGATAAAATAATATGGAAAATGTTGAGGAGCAAAACTCTGTCAAAGGAAATAAAAAACTTCCTCTGAAGAGCCATGCACAATTTGTATAAGATAGGGAGGTATTGAAATAACATATGAGGATATGAGGAAAGAGCCACCTGCACATTGTGCCATGTTAAAGAGTCTATGGGACATATTCTCATGGAGTGTATAGTGTCAGGACAGAAACATGTATGGAATTTTATTTGAGAACTAATAGAAATGAGAGGCATAGAATACTCCAAGCTCTCCTTCAGAGACATGCTGGGCTGTGCTATACCAAGCAGAGGAAAAGACCAAGGAAGGGACAGATTTATGACCATAGTGATATTAAAAGCCACCCATGTTATCTAGAAAGCAAGATGTCAGTGGAGAATATTCCAGAACGCTGACTCTGAGCATATACTATCAAGAAACAAGATGAGAATGAAAGTATAAGCTGCATTAGAGAGGAAGATAAAGCTGGACTGTTTAGCAACAGATGCAGAAAGATTTGGATGTAAAGCAACAGAGCCTAGTTTAGTCAGTAAAACGTGAAAGAATCTCATTCCAGCCTTCTCAACAACCCTCAGGTCATGGAGAAAAAAAACCATGGTTTTAGTGGGTATTGACTGAATGTGTGCACTGAGCCCCACACTACATGTGTAAAGGCATTTCTGACAGGGTGAACCCCATTACTTAGGTGTAAAAACTTACCCAAGAATGTAGGACAAAAGTTCTGCATATATTCTGACCAGCAGAGGCTGACATTATTGTGTTGTCTGCTGGTTTGCCACAATACCACCAAAAAAAAAAAAAAAAAAAAAGAGAGAGAAAAAGGCCCAGTAAGACATCAGGTGGTTGAGGAGTTGAAGGGTGGAAAGAGACTATGCCTTCTGCCAACTGTTCTAGCAGGCAGCATGTGCACTGAAGACAAGTTTCTGGCAGAATTCTGCCATAAAGTTCCTCATGGTAGGCTCCAATTTGATGATGCCCAAAAGTGGATCAGCAGCAGACACGGTTCACAGCTACTGACCAGGGAAAATGCATTGGACACACTAAATATTGAAGGAGTTCCAGGCAGGTCCTGTCACAATCCATCCACCTGCATGCTAGCCTACCTCAAAACACCTCTGACAAGCCTCATGACCTTTTAAACCCTGACCAGGACACCATGGGCCAATTGGCTCCAAACACCTCTGGGTATCACTGACCATACTGGGCCTCAGCTGATGCACCACCTTTCAAATGATTGGCCCCAACACTCAATCCCTATCTAGTACCTGCCTACTCTGTCACTCCACCAATACCCCTCAGATGACCTTCCCAACTGCCCAACCATGTACCCAACAGCCAGACCTCTCAGCCAAGATTCTACCAGATACTCAGACTCACTAGTACCTGATCCCTGCTTTCAGCGAGTATTTAACCTGTAGCCAGTGTTCCATTATACAGTGGCTCAAAAAACTGTCCCAATGTTTCATACTTTTTAAAAGATGACATTGGCATGAAGGATGGGAAGTACATAAAATTTCGATTAAATCATGTAAAATACTATGGCATTGTAGCTACAAAATGGAGTTAAAGTTATGTAATCAAAATCAAAACTGATGGAGCGATAGCCATTTTAAAATATTCACTCATTGGGACAGTTTTTTGAGCATCTCTAATTTTTCAGGTTTAT
>QGOA01000497.1:0-39543 GCA_003313075.1 Termitomyces sp. MG16
TGGAAGAGCAGATCCGCAATATTTGGGGTGTGGTTGATACTTTGCAGAATCAACTTCACATCTCCACCCGTCTCTCTAGTCCGTCAGCTCAGGATGATGTGGCAGTGCATGCAATGAGGCACTGTAGTACTTGGTAGAAGTATTACTTGATAGTTCTGGGGCTTGCTAGTATAGGATATGACCTTGAATTCACACTGATTTTGACGGTGAAAGAGATAATTATGATCTTGAATGCGTTTAATAATTTTGCAAAACGCCGAGGTTTTGAGGAATTATAATATTGAATGAGAATAATAATATTCCCACAAGTCGAGGTTTCTTAACAAACTCCGGCCTAAGCGATTCACTCCCTGGGAATCACCGAGCCTTTGCCTATCAATTGCCTGCCTATTCTCTACTAAACTTGGGCTATTTATACTGTTTTTCTGGTGCACAGACCACTATCTACATATGACTCTTTGTCGGAAACTCTCCCACTTCCAGAACGTATTTGATAGTCCAATTTCCCTTTTGGGAGGCCTGTTTCAGTGCCACCCGTTCCACCATTCAACTTTTTGTTCCGCCATTCTTCCGGATGTTTCGGATTGCCACTTCCCCATTTGCTTGAGCTCCATTTAGCATGATCTCCTTCATAAATCCTTTTTTTCCTCTTTTAGCGCCTCCCTGCATCCCCTACTTCTTTCCTTTTCCCCTCCTTGTTGTCAAATCGAACATTGACTGATTTGACGATGAAATTGAGAATTATAATATTGAATGAATATAATAATTTCCCAATTTCATCCTATTCCGTCCATTGCCGAACATTGACTGATTTGATGATGAAATTGAGGAATTATAAGATTGAATGAGAATAATAATTCCCCAATTCCATCCTATTCCGTCCACTCTGCCAGCTTCCATGCTTCCCCTCCCCATTACAGTGGTTAGACTATTGTTGAGCTGATAGTTTGAACTGGTTCCTGCCTGTTGTTCTGTACTTTTCTGTGTATTTGTTGGGATGTTTTCGGAGATGGTTATTTGTTGAGACTGCTACCAGGAGGCTTACAGTTTTCAGCCCATATTTAAATGTTTATTTTGACTTCTGGTGCATGGTGTGTCCCTGACTGCTGGTACAGCGTCGTATCAGCACAGTGGACTTGGACCCATCATTGAAGAGGAAGAAACCACTCCTGACCCCACTGCTGACCAATCTCCTGCCACTGCTGACGTATCCGTTCCTACTGGTGACACCTCTGCCCTCGCCACTAACCAATCCCATCATGCCGCTGACTTATCCACTCTCACCATCGCTCCGTCCCTGCTTCAACAAACATCCTCAGGGACGACTCCTACACAAATATCTCTGTCACCCCCTCAACCATCTTCTGTCCCTCCACCAGTCCCTGCCAAGGACCCTCTCCCTGGCTCAAGGGGATGGGCTCGCAGCAATTCCCAAAGTAGTTGGCCGCCAATGCAATGGACCCAATCATCCAGTCAGCTTACTGAAAGATGGAAGGCAACAGAAGAGAAGTGAAAATAGATGATCATATATTTTTTTTTTTTGCTATGACACACATTTGTACATTTTTGTAACCTTATAGTTTACAAAAATGTAATATAACATTCCCCCCTTCCCCACATCAATGATGGTGGACTGGTCGAATGACCTTAGTGCGGCTGCTACTCCTTTTTGCTGGTGTAGACATATCAATGTATTGAGCTGCATCCTCCTATAACATTTGTGCTTGAGACTTGCAGGGTCGCTTGGAATTTGTTGACAATTGGTTAGGCAATGCCTTGCGCTTCTTTTGGTTTTGTAATGCTGGCCTTTCCTCACCTTAAAATTGGTCATTGTCCTCATCTTGAAGAATGTTGAGCACCCTTCTTGACACTCTATATCTAGGGGAACCATCACTAGGGCCATTAATTGGAGGGTCTGGATGGCTCCATCCTCTTTGATGTAAGAGGTGGATGGTAGTGGCATCTACCACTGCTGTATCATCACCACATTCGTCATGAACGGATTCATTGTGAGCGGATTCGTTGTGAGTGGATTCATCGTGAGCGGAAGCTGATACATTGGGTCAGGATTCATTGTGAACTGTAGATCTGTTGTGGCGCTGAGGCTGTGGAGTGTGTGGAGGCAGTGGTGTGTGTAGTATGCTAGGTGACAGAGGAAGTGTAGGCCCCAGTTCCAAGTTGGCTGCAGATCCGCCATCAGCGGCTTCATCATTAGCAATGGTCCTACTGTTGCCATCGCCTACCGCTGATGGTGTTGGCCTCTGTTTCCGATTTTTCCCTCTATTTTTGCGTGTAGCCTTACATGCTGCTGCTGCTGCTGCATTTTTTTCACGATCAGCTTGGGTGCCATACTCGGCAGCTACTGGCTGCTTGTGACAGTTGAGATAAACCGTCCAGTGGAAGGTGTCACCAGATCCATACTGTCCTTGACGGTCTCTCCAGAAGTTCAGCAGATACAATAGCTCAGGCAGACCAAGATTATGGGGATCTTGGAATATCAGACTCTCTGAAAGATACCTTGAATGTATGAATTGCTGATCATTGGTCCTCACTGCCTTGTAAGGAGCAGATTCATACCGGTAACCAGATGCAATTTCTGACAGAGTGATCAGATGATGAGCAAAGGTGGAGAAAACTAGGATTCACTGTAATGAGTATTTAGATAGTCCCGGACAAGCATTTCCAATTCTGCCTGAGTTTAAAATATATTTGGTCCTGGATCTGCTGATAATATTGGAAATTCATCCCTATCCAGATCAAAGATGAGGTCACAGCGTGTAAGGATAGGAGGAGTCAAATCATGGGGTGATTGCATGTTGGACGGCATGTCTCTACCAAGAAGAGCAGACATGTAATCCATCATCTTCTTGTTGAGGTCACTAACAAGGTCAGGAAAGGAGTCTTGGAAGGTTGGTCGGTTAGCATGGGTCAAGTATGACATATTGTCATGACTATAATTGGTGTCAAAATTGTTTAAAGAATGATGGCACCACATACATTCTAATAGTCATGCCTTCATCTGCATACCACCCAACAATAGTCCAACTCAACATGCCCATTTCTCTAAATCAAAGCACATCTGCATTGTCCACATGCTTCAAACCATGCTTTCAGGCCTTCCTGTAGAGACAATGATTAGAAAGCGGAATCAAGCAGACAGATGTACAACAAATAGAGGATGGATGGGGGACGGATGAAGTACCAACTTGCACTGAATTTCTGGCGGCTTTCCTTTTTCGCTCCATTCTGCTGCCATCTTCCGTAAACAACTTTTCTCCTGCGGTGTGAGTTGATGCATAATATTTTTGACAGCCACATTATATTGTGCAAATGCATCCAATCCTGAGGCGTTGTGATCCTTACCCCTCAACAAGTTCTGGACCTCCTCGTTTATCTCCTTTGCCATTGTCTGCTGGACAACATCTCGCAGTGAAGTTTTCAGGAGCACCTTTGGATCTTTATGCTGGTAATAAGGGCGCCAGCAATTCTTGATATACTGGACAACCTTCTATTCAAGGAAATGATGTCAAGTTCTTTGCAATAAGTTGCTGTACCTACTTTGATTCTCTCTGCCCACTCTTCCCCTGTCTTTGGCTCTGTCCCCTTAGTGGCCCAGTAGTTGAAGATATCCGTTAGGATTTTATCCTTCAAGATAGCAGTCCGAGCTTGAGGAGTAGTTGAGGAGCAGTAGAGTTCCTTGTATGGTTCAAAGATAGATCTTTCTTCTGCTGTAAATATCGGTTCTACTCGTCTTTTCTTTGGTGAAAATATTGGTTCAGGTGGTTGCAGGAGGGCAGACATTTTGTAGACAATATAATTTCTGCAACCACACAGTTCTCAACTGAAGGATCACATGATAAAATATACATTTCCGTTCACTGTTTCTGTTCACTGTCCATTGCATTTGTCATCAACGGATAGGGTCCACTGTCCGCTGGTATCTAGCCCGTCCAAATTGGGGCATATTGCCGATATTGATGAGCGGTCTCATTAGATCTCCGGTACAATGGCTAGGTCCTGGCCATAGATATTTGATCATGAACCTGAACTCTCTGAAGAAATGCAAGTGACCAAAAACAACAGTCATCAGGCAAAGGGACCTCATCCCATTTGCTGAGGAAAGGACACGACTCACTCAGAACACACGAGGGTTGCCAGTCCTCATAACACAACGGCTACCACTGGGTCCCGTTCCAATTGTAACTGGTGCACCACCTGCGGCGTTTCCGAATGATGATAACTTTGCACACTTGGACAATTATTCAATGGTAGATGATGTAGATGATACAATGCCTGTATCCATAAGGCATGTAAAGGTGATTTGAATGTATGCTATTATTGAGAGCAAATTATTCAAGTTCATTCATAGACACAGGCAGATTATCTTAACGACTTCATTAACCATGTTCCGCAGTTGCTTAATGGATTGCTTGGTTGTGAATCAATGGATGACGTTACTGATTGCCTTGCTTGTCCTGACCATTACCTGGCACGATGGCAATGCCGTGATTGCGTTGGGTCAAGAATATTCTGTCGCGGATGTTTCCACTGCATGCACCTCTCCAACCCATTTCACCGACCTGAAGTATGGTCAATATTTCACCGAGCGGTCCATTGGAATATCAATGGATTTACTAACAAGCTGGGAAGCCAGAATAGCTAAGGCAAAAAGGCTCAGAGAGGAGGGAAACCGTAAAGCAATGGATATTCTGAATGACCTTCAATAGTGCAAGTGAAGACCGAATGGCAGCAGACAGTGGAAACCACTCAACAGATGTTGCAGCAATGGATATTCATTCCTTCTGGATTCAACTTGCCCTTGACATTGAGGAGCAGCAGTAAGGTGTATTGCTGATGGCCCAACCTATCCCACTAATTGGAAGCTCAGAATTGCAATTCAGGACCAGGTCCGCCATTTGAATCAGCATGCAAGCAATGATGATCGGCAAAAGGTCGAGGCAGAAAGAGAACTATTAAGGGTTCAACTCAATGTCCTTGCTGCTTCTCAGGACAGGAGTGGGTTTATTGCTAGTGGAAGGCAGACTGCTCCCCTGGAACCAGATGAAGTTCCCAGAGCCTTTGACGACAATAAAATAGCAGAAGATGGACAGCCAGCAGATCTGCTGGTGCCACTGGCAGATACCCTCCCTTGGACCAACGGATATAGTTGTTCCAGAAGATTTTGAAATCTCCTTCCCATCTATGATCATGGGTAATGTCTCACCATTAACAATGATAGAGCACAATCTACACTTGATTCAAATTGAAAGGCTCCTGCAAGCTCTTCAGGAATTCATTGCAGAGAAATCATTCCTATATTCTCACATCATCCAGGTCTCCCCAAGCAAGAATGTGAAAACTCAAGCTCACGCATCTCTTCAAAAAATCCAGGCCTCAATCCTGGTGAAGGCTCATGCCTATGCACGATGCCGCAGTGCGCTGCTGCGACTGGGATCGGACCCCAGCATTCAGAGAAAGTATCCAGTTCTACAGAAAGCAGATTTGAATGCAAGCACAGCTATACGAGATCCCAACATTCCTGGTTCATCAAGGATCAAGGTATCTTGGATATGGCACTCTAATTCTGATACAGAAAATGAATCTGCAACTATTTCTGAATGTGAGTCCTCATTACCATATCTGTTATCATTACATCCATTCGTGAACATATCTCTTCAGTTAATTGTGTTCATTATCTATGTGCTAGAGCACAACGCAATAGATGGACAGAGAAATGTCAGCTTGTCACGAGTGAAATGGAGTGGACAGTGCAGTATTTCTTCAACCAGGCAGATATTTGGTCGAAGCATGGTATGTCAGGGAAGAAAAGAGGTCTCCAGTCATATGCCCACAAAAAGGTGGCCATGTGGCAAGAATTGGCCTCAATGGCAATTGATAAATTTAGGCAGGTGCTTCCTGATTTTATTTTCCCCCAAACTGCAAGAGATCCAATATGAAAATGGTGGATGCAGAGATGGATTGATGTGATGGATGCAGCGACGGATTGATGTGACGGATGCAGAGACGAATTGAACTGACGGATGCAGAACATTATTATAGCTTGCTGCCATCAGCAGATCAGAACGAATTTGTGACAGTCATGTGCAATGGAATTGTTGAAAATCACTTTTGTTTACAAGGCCCAAAAATCTGATAACATAGCAGTATCCACTTCTACAAGCAACAGTGCAATGGCATCTACCTCTGTACCACATAATATCATGTCTCAAGCTACTGTACTAGAAAATTTGCAAGAGGTTGTTGACTATATTGAGTCGCACCTCATTGCAGCACTTTCCATATTTGGCAATCTTGTGCCAAGTCTTGAAGCGGAAGAGGCATGGATTATCCAGCATCTAGACAAGGAATTGGTAAGATAACTTTAAAATGTGTAAATATATTATGATCTGAATGTGGGCCATAGAACTTTGTATTGTCATATCTGGGGGCAGCATCACTGAATAATGTGGTCTGCAATATCCCAGACATTATCAAAAGCATGAGCCAATTTTTCTCTCTCCAAAATCAGCAAACTTTGTCCACAGAGATCCTGGAGTTTGTTGATGGCCATCAAGGTCTTATCAGGAATCTGTACGGCTGTGATTGGTGGAACCACATTGGCCAAGAGGATGTTCAGGTCTTAAGCAATGAAATGCTGGAGCATTGCCTTCTTGTACATCAGCAAGGCTTCCACTCTGTTGAAAGCTTCTTGGCATGCAACCGCCGGCCACCTATGACATTGCTATCTGCTGATGAATTGTCCCACCACCAGACGATTTGCTTTGTATGTTTGCAGGTAGCGGATCTGCCAGGGGCCACCAGTAAATGCTTCAAGCCCTAGACAAGTGGCGGTCACTCGATAGGACGGAACATGTCCCAACAGCCAACAATATGATCCGCCTGTTTGCTGGCAGCAAGTCCATTGCTGCTTCTATTGTCAGTTCCATTGCCAGGTCCATGGATCCTGCTTGGATGGGCCAATTAACAGGCATCGAGTCCCATACCAACAGTATTGATAGTGAGCAGCCTGACCCTCAAGACTGCCTCTCCATGGCCCATCGTACTACTCTCTCTGATGTCGACTCTCTCCAATGGCCATCCTTGATGCATATTGAACCCTCAAACCCACAACATCCATTCCACCACCTCTACAGTCAGAGTAAACCTGGACTGGTGTATGGCCCTACAATGGAACCCTCTCGCGTGGTGGTTCAACCAGCATCCCAACTTCCTTCCGCCCCAGCAGCTCATATCTGCCAGACATTCATGGAGCTGGGGGAAACTGACAATGACCAGGTGAATATCCCTAATCCATCCATTAGTGACCCTGACTTAGAGGGTATCTCTCCTGCAGAAGAGCAGATGGATGACAATTCTTTGCCTTCTTTGTTCATTCCTGCGGCAGAGGAGACAGAAGACAATGATTTGCTGCCTTTGTTCATTCCCGTGGAAGAGCAGATGGACAATAATTCTTTGCCTCCTTTGTTCATTCCTGCAGCAGAGGAGACAGAAGATGATGATTTGTGTAAGGGCAACCTCTAGAGGCTGTGGCTCAGTCACACAGCTGGCAGAGGGAGATCCAAAGGGAACAAGTCTAGGGATTCCCTATGCCAGGTTGGATGCTTCTGGGGCCTCTGAAGCATGGGAAACAACTGTACAGTACAACAAAACCTTAAAAACTCGAAAATTGCCTACACAAACACTTGTACAAATAAGGGGCAAACTCTGGCAAACTCTGGCTTATATAAGCAGTCTGGAAGCGGTGCTGAGTGGGCCCACACTTGTCTGAATGGTGGCTAAAGAACCAGAGCATCTCAAGGGCTAAGAGTAGTACTAACAGATAGTGTTGAAAGAATAGAAACAGTAAAATGAAATAATGTCAGAAGAAATAAGAGAATGGATGGAAGGAGAGTGAAGAAATAAGGAGTGAGAAAAGGAAGAAATGAGGAGTCCCCTGACAATTTGCCACCTTTGTTCATTCCCGAAACTGTAGTGGCCAGTGATGGCAGACAAACAAAAGTCTGGAGAGGCAGACATATGGTGAGCAAGGACGAGGAAAACCTTCTGCCGCTATTTCTTGTGACGGCAGAAGAGACAGATGGAGCCAATGACGAAGAAAATCTTCCACCACTTTTTGATGTAACAGCTCTTCAATCCCAGTCTTCCCCCTTCCAACAATCTCCTTCTCCAACCCTACCTACTGGTAACAATGTCCGGGAGTGGGAGGAATATGAGACACATATGACTTGATGCGAGGATAAGAGAAGAATTAACAAATTGTATCAACAACGTGAGTTATAATTTGGCACTGGTAATCATAGTTAATTTATTTCAACAGAACAAGAATTTCGTGCTAGAGCAAAACATGGTCAATGTAGGCCCATTGGCCCTTTAAATCGAGCTGATCGTACTGATGATGTGTCCGTTGATATGTCAGAGTCACCCTCACCATCTTCATTGTCATGCCTGAGAGCAAACTATGAAGACATCACACTTACCAGACCTCAGGGGCCATATACACCGGAGGACTTTGCATTTTTGACTGCAGACTACCTGCTTGATGAGGATTTCTTGGGCTCAGATGCATTACACGGATCTAATGAAGAGGAGGAATACACATCGGATGAGTAACTTAATCGTTAGTTACTATAATTCATGGCTTTTCCATTGGTTATTTTTCGTTAAGATTAACCGTCCCGTTGTTTTGATCCATTATGCCACTCTCATGAACGGAAAAAACCACATACTATTCAATGATTACACAATCAATTTACTACAAGTAAAATGCTAGCATCATGAAGTTGATCTGTTCATAACTTTAGAAATTACTGAAGAAGAATAGGTTAGAAGCATTTGCACATGTGTTTATTGCAGTGCACGTGACAAGTGATGATACACCATGGGCTACTGTGGTAATAAATATCAGTCTAATGTTCTGTGTGTAGTCAAAAATTCTCGACAGTTTGATGTCAATGCACTAGTGGGAGTCGAACCCACCTACTGCAAGATACAAGGAATACTAATTGAGAATATTCCACTACACCACAGATGCTTACTGGACACTGCTATGATGTAAATAAATATCAGTCTAATATTGTCAATTCAATACAGATGAACCAGTTGCAGTAAATTCTTGGATCCGTCCATGTACAGGATACCACTTCAGCGGACCCCTTCCACCCTCTGTCAATTTACCAAAAGTAAAAATTGATAACACTATCCATTCAAATTCTGTACAATACTGACTTGTAGTAAGTGCCTATGGTACAATGGAATATTGATATATTGATATTTCATGTTGTGCGCAAGAGGCGGGTTTGACTCCTGCTAGTGCATATTATATAATAGCAGCAGGCTGCTGACGTCCACTAGTGTCATGTATTTGATCCATTCAAAACTCCAGAGATTTCTGCAGACAGATAGGATAGACGACTCTGCACATGTATTGATTCCAGTGCACATGATAAGCTGATGATGCACTGTGGCTGCCTCCCTTTGTGCTGTGAAAAAGATAGCCAGCCATGGTGCTTCATCACTTGTCATGTGCGCTGCATATAGTGTCTTTTTATACTGCTGCATTTTTGCACTACATATACACTGTACTCACTTTTGTTAAGCACCTGTGGTCAAATGGAATATTGATACATTCATATTTCATGCCAGCGGACAGCGGACACTCACGCACCCACTTCTGCCCTTCCCCCTCTTTCTCCTCCCCACACTACCTCACACGCCACCCCCTTCTCTCCTCACCCCTGACCTGACGTCCGACGTCTGCTACGTCCGCTGGTACACCCATGCTCCTCCCCCTCCCCTTCCTCCTTCCCCCTCTTTCTCCCCACCCCCATCCCTCTTCTGCTACTGCATGCGGCGGACACCCATGCACCCCCTTTCCTTCTCTCCTGCCCTGATGCCTGGTGATGCCAGACAATGCCAGACAATGCCGGGGGTTGCCGACAAATGCCGATGGATGCCCGATGGATGTGGATGGATGCCAACGGATGCCAGCAGGTCACGACGGCTGCCGACAAACTCTGACAAATGCCAGCTGATGGCAGATGATGCTAACGCCCCTTTCAAGCCACGAAACCTCTTTTGGAAGATATGCCACCCCCCTTCCACCTCAAAATATCCATACGGGGACCTGCGGGGATGTAGGTGGGTGTCACTCATTGTGTTATCTGACCTTTGACTCTATCCATTGGTAACGGACCTGTGGTGCAATGGTTAAATGTGCGTTCCGTTGCTGGAGGCCTGCCCAAGGCTGGGGGTTCGATTCCCCCCTGCAGGCATATGGCGGGCAAGACAATGTTTCTTTTTCTTTGGTCCAACCAGCCCCTGTGGACCTGCATAGGCCTCTGCAGATGTCCGCTGGTGCCCTGTGCAGGCCTGGGAGGGCCTGCGTAGGTTTGAGTGGGTCGATATAGGTCTGCATGGATGTCCACTGGTGGCTTGCATAGGCCTGCGTAGGTCTGCGGGGCCCTTTTGTAGACGTATGCTGGCATCTGGGGTGGGAAAAGGAGGGAAGGGGAGGTGTGCAGCCTCGAGTTATTGCAGAGAGGAAGTGAGAGGGGAGGGAAGTGGGGAACCTCGAGGAGGGTTGATTCATGCCATGGCGTCCACCAATGGAGGAGGCTTTCACTCGTGGGCTGATGCCTGCTGGCAGCCGCTGATGCACATTGACGTCTGTTAGCATCCACTGGCATCTGCCAGGCCTGCATGCGCATGTATGTGCCCGCCTTTTATTGATCTACTGGACCGTGTTATACAGCACATTGTGACACGTCCATGGGTCTGTATTCTACAGCACTGTGGGCACTGCGCTGCTCCAGTGTAGCGGACTCCGCTGGACACGTATGGTATGGCACAAAGTGAGCTCCCATACAATGTATGACATGTACCATTATGATGTCTCTATGTGATGTAAAATGATCTCAAAGTTTGTAGGCTCATATTTACTTCTTACAGATTATGGCAATAGCTTGTTCAAAGTTCAACTGCTGACCCACATGCTGAGGCAAGAAATTCATAATATACAAGCTATGATTTGTGCCTTCAGCACAAATTTCATAGCTCATTGGAGGCTTTGCCTCTAAAAAGCCTCCACCTCAACGTCACTTTGTTTGGTTAAGGCCTCCACATTTCACAACTCAGTGCTTCTTCTGGGCCTCAACCTCACTTCTCAAGCATTTTATACACACATCTGCCAAAAAAACAAACAAAAAAGGAAGTATTTGTCAGCCTTAGTCAGAACTGACTAATCAGATCATTTCCCAGGCATTGTTGCATTGTATATAAATATCACGCTCTGCTATTGTGGATATACAGACCCAATAATGATTGCTGCTTCCTTGGTTGACTATACTCACAACTAGTGGCAGAATCAGAGCCAGAGCATGAAGCCAAATAGGTGGCAGATAAGATCATTGGCCATTCCAGTTCAAAAGAAGATGCAATTTTTGAGGTACTATGGCTAGCAGGTGATAAAACCTGGCTGCTCTATGACCAGGTATAAAATATGAATTTGGTCTAGTCCTACCTGAAAGCATTGGGAGTAACCAACATGGCTGATCTACCAACAGAGACTAGAACACCCCCTGGTGACGACTCCTAGATAAATTTAGAGGCAATACAGCTACAGATACATAAAACTCTCAAGAAATGCCCATTCAACTCAGTTTATTGCTCCTCCACTGACAACACTAATTTACCTCCACCAGATTGCCACCTCTCATTAACATCTGATTGTCACTCTAACCCTCTTTCCTCTATGCCCTACTGATCCAAGAATCACTTCAAAAGGCACCTCCTGCTTATTGCTCAAGCTAATGGGTTAATTATACTCAATTTTAACCTGGTAGTACACTCTCTTCAACTTGATGAGGAAGTAAAATTTGATAAAGCCATTTGACATAACAATGCTGCCACCAGCACATATATTCCCATTGGATATTCTGAGTTTGCTGCCACCTTCAACTCCTCAAAGGCCAATAACCCCTGTGAGTTTGTTATCTGGGGACCCCATAGAGCTGAGGTATAATCTAGACAGCTTTGCAATCCCTGACAGCATCCTTGTCTTTCTGTTTGTGAACTTGCATTACAGCAACCTGAAGGTGTTTGGATTGCTCACAGTGGATGGCGACTTAAATCAGGACAAGTGGGAGATGATGAAAAATGCAATCTCATATCTCTACTGCAATACTGTTAAGTTTCAGGCCCATGCCAAATCTTGCCAACAGGAGAAGGCTAGGAAGAAGAGAATTAGAGAGAACTGAGAAGACCACTCAGAGAGATTTTACATTGGGTGTTCTTCTACTTCCAGCTCCCAATGCCATGATTGTGGTGTCTGATGCCTTCATCCAAATTCCATACTATGTGAGTCTTCTCTGCCTTTCAATCAAGACATGCTTGAAGAAGAATATGATGAAGAGATGTAAGAGGACTCAGAAGAGCTCCCTTCAGCTTAAAACTCACTGCCCTGATGGCCTATCCAACCAATGATGCCTGATGCTCACATTTCTTTATTACTTATCCTTATTGAGCTTGAGAAAATCTGAACACATTCATTTTCTATATTTTGTTCTATATTAGGCAGCTCTCTCTCCTATTTGTGCTACCTGGAGGGTGTATGTAGTGACAGTGCCCACCTAAGCTGCTTTTAGTCACAAAGAGAGATCATGTGTGCAATATATCATATTAGGTTGGATAGGTAGGTTGAGGCCTTGACCCCTTGAATTTTTTTTGGAAGGATGATGTCACCTGCCTAAAAAAGAAGTTGTTTGCCAAAAGCCCACTTAACAAAGTTGATTTTCAGGGTTATTTCTTTCTCACAGCCTGAGCGCCGAAACATTTAAGTCAGAAATGGCAGTAAGCTCCATTTATGCTGATATCAATGTTACTAAAGTGCTCAAATACTTTCATTTATCTCAATTAGTCTAACGTAGATAAATCCAAGTGAACTGTTGACACAGATAATCATATACTGTGTCTGTACTATTATACATTGGTCTCTTCAACTGGAAGAAAGTGCACAAAGGCAGCAAGAAATATACTGAAAATTTAAAAAAATGAAATGCTGCTCAGATCATCAAAAAGTCTTGAACTAAGGCTGCAAGGTTTTTTACACCAAAAGCTCCTTGTGTCAAGGCCACTGTATTAGCCCTACTACCTATATAATCAACATCCTTACACCCCAAACAACTCAACAAACTCTTGCTACCAGTCCCTGCATTTGTGTGCCCTATCCATCAATTTCTTGAATATCTTATCAAGCATCATGGAATCAAGGGTGGATTAATAGAAGGGAAGATAACAAGGTTGATAGCCTGCATTGATGAGGAGTAAGTAAAATTTTTGAAGACAGCCCAAACATCGATTGAGCCTATGACAGATTGAATAAACTACTTGATTTTCCAACATCAGAGGCATCTACCGAAGAGAGAGTAGATAAAGTGATAGCTATCCCCAGCCTAGCCCCAATCAATGTGGATATCAATTTCCTAGCACCTATCATGCTTTCTCCGATACCGATTGATGTTGATGCCTTATCAGACCATCTTGGCAGCCTAGCATTGTTAAGTGTGCAGCCTTGCCTTCATATGAAGAGCTCCTGTACTGGCATCAGACTTGACTTTCTACCAGGAAAAAGTCCACATAGCACTTACCTCTTTAAAATTCATGACATGCTAAGAGATTCATGGGACTATTCAGTCCACTCTGGTACAATGCCTCTGAGAGCCTAAAGATGCTTAACTCATCTTAAGTCAACTGAGGAATCTGACACATGCAGACCATGTAAACAGCTTATTGAAAACTCTCATCTGCAAGAAATCCTCCAAAGAATTGATGCTGGTGTTCATGAAAATGCTTGTCTTGTGTATCATGGCATCGGTGGTCTTGTTACAATTATACATAGAAAAACTGGTCAAGTTTGAGCATTACAACTATGGTGATTAAATGATGCTCACAAGTGGTGGGGAAAGCCACAGCACTAGAAAACCAAAACCATAAACAATGGATCATGGCCATTGGAAGCGGAAAGATGGAGCAAGTTGAACAGCCAGTAAAAATCAATCTCAAGAGAAAAGGTGGAATCTGAGCATTGCTCACCATGCATGATTGCGCTGCATGTCAAGTATATCATCCAAAAAGCTATACCAAAGAGGATAGATTATTTGATCTCCTTCTCTGGCAGCTAGATGGAGCATGTGTTATAGGAATTGCAAATTGTGCATTAAATCTTTCATTTTACAGTAGTCTGAGTCAGCATTCTATGCTTTCATCTCTTGTAGTCTCACCATCCTCTCCAATACCAAAGGAGCTAGAAGCCAACACTATTAGCTGCTTTGGACCACTTGAAACCCTCCTAGAAACATACAATGTTGTCCATCAAGTCTTGATATTTGATGAGCTGAAGGTTGAAGAAAGACTACGTTATGATATTGGGACTAACAAGTTCATTGGACTATGTCGGGAACATGGCCAGAAGACAAGTTTAGAATTCAACTCTGAGAAAGAAGTGGATCTCTCGTTAGAAGCAATGAAGAAAGATGAAGTTCATTTAGCCACTGAGGTAAGTTTCACACAGTTTAGAATAGAAATATGTTTGTTTCTCACAAACTAAATTAGGCTACTGTCAGTGCAATCAGATTTCTTGGAGAAAACACACATTTATAAAGTGCTCATCCTGTGCTTGTGTCAGGGTCTTGTAAATGTAAAACTGGTGCAGAGCAGATGCAATTGATTGAGTTAACATATAATGTCTGCAAAGAAAACAAATTGGCAGACTATTTGTGTCTCATCAGATGGCAAATCTTGCCATGGAGAAGCACTTGTGCAACTCACATTCAAACATATACTACAGGCAGAATTACCTATATTTGACCTTCTTTTACCACTGCCATTGATGAATATGAAGGTTGGAAATGATGACTTGACTGCTGACAAGGATACAAAGCATGTCATCAAACGTTTCCAAAATCTGACCCTTTGTGAAAAAGAGGTTCTTGTTGAGGATATTCACATCAAATCAGGAGTAACCAGCATTTATTTATGTTCTAACACAGCCTCAATACAATGAGCTGCATATTTGCTGAACCCAAATGACACACAGGATGTCAAACTTGCATATGAACTCCTTCATGCAATCTGGTCATTATCCCCTGCACTCTCTAACAAATTACCTGGCTTTCACAATACATGCAAGTCTTTTCAAACTCTCAGTACTTTGTTTAAACATATTCATGCTATATACTTGTATTAATCTCTCACTTCATGAGCAGCTTGTCCATCTCAGTTTTGTTGCACATCTTCTCATGGTGCTATTTAGTCAAGGCAAGACCACACAGTTGTATGTCAACATAATGATTATGATCAAGAATTTTTATTTCTGTGTTGCCAAAGCAAATGTTGACAATCCTCAAGGCTGCTTTTGGATCATTCAACTTGAGACTGATTGACTAGAAGTTCTATTTGGAATTCTGCGAACAATAATAGGAAACAATGCAAATGTTGATTGTCTTCAACTTGGATCTCGTCTTACCAGGACAATGAAAGTATCAACAATACTTAGAATGCATCCTGAGTGAGATTATGCTCCTTGTCACCTCAAACTTCCAGTACTGAACAAGGATGAACTGGAAATTCATGATCATGTTGATCATCTGAGTCCATCCTCATGGCAAAGTGACACTCATGTCAATCATGTCAATCTCCAGACATGCTGGAAGATAGGCCGACAACACATTGAGCAACATTTTCCTCATTTATCTCCTATTTTTGTATCTCCAGAATGTTGCGATATTTTCTCTCCATTTGAAAAAGATCTTGTCAAGGAAACTCAAGAACCTGGTGATATTGATGATACAATCAATGATTGTGATACCTGCAAAAACACTCCACCTGTTGATCCAGATCTTGAAAATGCAGCATGTGAATGGAAGACAAATCTTAAGCATGATTCATACTTTAAACTTGAGAATAAGAAGATCTATAAATCAAGGTATTTGACTCAGGCTTTTGCTCTGTTCCACAAAACAGGCTCTATGAATTGTCTCAAGCATGTGGCTAATGGGTCTTGCTATTCTGTCAAGGAAGAGGCTCCAGGTATAATTGAATACAATAATGAATCTAGTGATATAGCTACAAAGTGGCAGGATATTTGATTGTTGCTATCAATCCAGCCATTTGCACTCATCATGTGGGTAAATCCTTCTACTTATTTGAAAGCAGTGTTTTAATGGCACTGGGTACCACAATTCTGGAATACCTCAACACATACCCAAAAACTGCAATTCCTGAAGTTAAATCATCACTCACTTTTCCTTACTGAGAACCTGGAGGTATCATACTAAGTTGTTCTTCAAATATATATGCACTGAGATACAACACAAGAAAAAGCATGTTTTTTAGTTGAAGATGATAATACTGAGCAAATTACTGAATCAGCACATCAATGTACTGTGTGTAGTCTTATGGTTACACTTCTGAAGTCAGCATAGCATGTGCTTGAACATATGTCTGTGCACATTCTCTTTGACCCTAAAATCGCTCATAGTAGTGAACCTTGTGGCCTCTGTCTGCGGCCTGCTCCACTGTGTGTCTATTATCTGAGACAGAACAAAGGAACAACAGGGGGTGTTCAGATCAACGATGCCAAATCTCAGTGTGCAAATAAGCTCACCTTCTTGTATATGGTTGCCGCTCAATTGTCAACATCAAGTCCTTCATCAAATGTACTAATATGCTGCCCCATCTGTCCTTTCACTGCCCCTGCTGTGTGGAAATTTAATCTCAGAGACCACCTTCAAAATAGTCACCTGGCTATCTCAATTCCAAAGTTTGAATTACTCATAGTAATCACCAAAACAGAAGAAAAGCCCTAGAAATTATCTGAGATGGAAGATATATCAATAAGAAAAGCCAAAAGTCAGAGAAGGAAAAAACTTCACCATTGGTTATTTCAGAAGCTCATAGTTCACGTCTAACTCTGCTGTATGTATTTTCATATTCATTGTTACAATTTTTAATACTGAAGTAATGTGATCAGAACACACAAAGATACTGAGAAAGAGGGTGAAAGTGAGGATTCTGACATTGTAGGTGGTAGTGACTATGAGAATCTCAACAATGTGGACAATGAAGGATTTGGCAATGAAGTACCAACCAGTCAGGAGACAAGGATACTCCTGATAATGATACAGATGATAAAGATGGCAATGATGAAGACCTGGCCAACAGGTCTGCTGAGGAAGAGGTTGAATTTGATCTTGGTGTCAATAGAGAGGTTGAAACATCAAAATTAACACAAGATGACATAAACTCATCTTTTTGAGCAACCTCCAGCTTGTCATCTGCTTTTCACCCCACCAGAAATGATCACAGCGCCAATCAATTGCCACCCATACCTGAACCCACACTTGAACTGCAAGGTTCAATGTCTTCACTTCCCTCAAATTTGACTCCTAAGCCTAAAGATACCAATGTCAGTAATGGATTTGACTAAGAAGGGCCAAGGACATGTATTAGATGAAAGCGGAAGACAAAAGACTTGATATCGTTGTTGGCAGAGTGCATATGTAGTTTTGCAGTTTCTGAGATGGAGAGGAGCAAAGCAATCTAGTGCAAACATGATTCATATGAAACTTGATAGGTATGATCTGATATTATTTACTCTGAAGATGGCATCACTCACCTGCTGCTTCAAGTACCATCTACACTACATAGGCTTAGAGTGTAGAGTAAATCGGTAGACATGTAAAGCTTGTGAGACTAACAAACGTGGTAGTGGAAAACAGCATTAAGAATAAGGCAACTAGCTGGTGATTCCTGGTGATCTAATTACTCTATTTGAAATATTAAGTAAGCAGATAGGTAGATACAGTTATGGACAAGCAAAGTCAACTAAGTTTCTATCTCAGGAATGGGAATTTTTTTAGCCTAACTAAGTACAGAATCAGACTCAGAATGTTGAAATAAGCCTAAAAACACATCTTTAAAGTTTTTTTCCATGAGAAATTTAATACAGCCAAAATTTTGGTCAATTTCATGCATTCTCTGAGGGTGGGGCCAAAGCTTTTAGATGCATCAGAACAGTCTTTGAGATGGTATAGTCATGGACAAGCAAAATCCTTTAATTTGATATTTCTGAAATAATAATTTTTTGAGTGAAACTAAGTACAGGATCAGACTCAGAATGCTAAAATATGCCTACAAACACATCTTCCAACTTTTTCCTACAAGAAATTGAGTATGGCTAAATTTTTGGTCAATTTCATATGTCTTTTGAGGCAGGGGCCAAGGCCTTTAATCAGAGCAGCTCTTGAGATAGTGCGATGACCTTTATACTTTTGCACAGCCTATGCAGCAGCTCTTTCCATCAAGCCAAGTTGGTATGCATGCAAGAATTGCCAAGATTGGTTCACAAACCTGCGTATAACATTGGTAGAACATATATCAAGTGCTTCAATAGCAGCTTGCTTTGAACTCTGAAACAATGGCTTTGGAACTTGCCAATATCTGTATTTTGCCCAGCCCCAATACTATAATTCAGATTAGCATTCAATTATATGTGATAAATAACTAATCATACCATTTCAATTAAATTAAGCTCACAATGAAATTTAGGTAAGAAGATGCATTTATAACCAGCTGCATGGACAGTTATCTCAAGCATAGAGATTTGGTTTGCAAAGTCATCTTGCTAACTCAAAAGTCTTGCCATACAGCAATTGGTTATGACGCCAACCAAGTTTGAGAAGCCAACATCAAGCAGTCCTTTTACAGAGTGGTTTCTTTGTTGTGACTCCAAGCTCTGGTAAGATCTTGGTATTAAGATTATTTTTAAAATTCTGTGGTGTAATTGAGCCAACTTTCTGATTATTGAGCCATGAGCAAGCAGCTGCACAGATAGATTCATCTTTGAGTAGACTATATGCATTCTTGCTTCCATCTCGTTTCTTCACAGATAGCTGTTCAAAAATCTGATAGTGCTGAGCCAAGGCTCCAATATGATGGGCATAATAGGCTTGAGAGTCTGTTTCTTTATTCCATTGCTCTGCAATTTTTAGACTTGTTTCAATTTTCTTGTGATCTTTCAATTGCAAAGTTGCAAAATTACACAAGATCAATAGTTGATTAATCTGGCCCAAGGTCCATGTCTTTTTCTTTAAATTCTTCTTGATTTGGTCTTGCAAGTCAGACCATGGTCAGATTTCTAGCTTTGCTGTGAATATACTATGCATCTCTTCCTCCCATAATTCCATGTCAGTGTTATTGAGATCAAAACAGGGAGAGGGAGATACAGACTCTTGATGAATCTGGACATCATCAAAACTGAGAGAAAGAGAGGACACAGACTCTTGATGGGTCTGAATAGTGTCTTCTACAGCTTCCTTTCCCTGGCTAGAAATACTGTGATCCTCAATTGCTATTTCTTCATAGTTATCAGAATGGACAGAGATCATGTCAACATCTGAACCAACAGATTTCATCTCAATATCAGAATGGCCAGGAAATTCAGCCTCAGAAGTTTCATCTGAGCTTGTAAATCCAGTAGCAATCTACTATAGCACTTCTCCTGTCTTCTTGTGTGTAAAACCAAATCTATCAAGACTTGTTTGGTTGTGTAACAAGCTTTGATAGCAACAATGAGTGTGCTCAGATTTACTGCCTATATCTGGCCCTTGTTTATACTCTGAAGAGTGCTCTTATACATGAATCAAGTAAATGATCAAGTCAATTCATAGAATAATCATTTATTGTACCTTTATATTTTCTGATCTTCCTTAGATACTTCTTTCTGAGCTCTGCTGGTATCCATTCCTCATCTCTAAGATCATCTCCATTAGCAATTGCAAGCTTCATCAACTTAATATGCCATGATTCAGTAACAGCCATATCAATGCCATCATTTTCAGGCCATGTCTCTGTCCAGACCTCCATATTCTCATCATCCAAGCCTACATTCTTTTCATTACTCTTCTGATCTTTCTTTCTTCAGCATGGCTTAAGGCTGTCCAGCTCCAAGAGAGGATCCCAGTCTTTATCAGAATTATTATCACTGATCTCTTGTAGTTCATTGATCTCATATATTTTGGATGATCAAGCACAATCAGGATTAGACTCGGTAAACTCCAAGGATTCTAAAGCATGCTGATTATGCAAGCCACTGATATTGCACTTGGCCTTTGGCTTTTGACCACAACGAGATTTGGGCATGATAATGTTAAGAATCAGAAAGGATGTGAGCTAATTAGTAAGCATCAATGGCCAGATCATTCCTTTAATTTTAGCTCAACCTGTCTTTGATTCTTTTCCATAATTCAGGATCATGGTCTACTCAATAAAAGAAGTCGATTGCGCATTTTTTCAAAAATTTTAAGATTTTTTTCAGGTACAGCCAAAATTTTGAGGGTCATATGATCTTTCTACCCTGTTCCAGACAAATCAGCTCATGGAATACAGTTCCCCAAGATCTTATTACAATGTTGATATACTCAGAATGCATCTAATATATTGTACAGATCATAAAAAATTTGGTCCCTCATATTAGCAGACTTTGCTTGTCCGCAACTGTAGGTCACTCAGACAGCCCTTAAAAAAAATTGACCTGATATATTTAATTTTTTTTTTGACCCCCCCTTATTTAGCCACTCCTTTCTCTTCAGACCTTATATTATGCCTTACTGCAATGCTACACATTTGAAACTAATAGCTAGCTACCATATATAAAGCCAACTACGATGGCTTTAGAGTTAGTTCTTTCCAATACGAGAGCTTACACCTGTTTCCAATTGTACAAAGACTCTTACCCTTGAGTGTGTATAACCACAGCATGTAGTCACAGTGAGGTCACACTAGAGAGTCAGAGCCTTCATGCAAGAGAGAACAGTTGTAAGCTCTGCAATTGGAAAGAACTGTCTACAATGTTAGAGATGCATGTTTATATACCAGTAATCAGTTTAATATATCAGTAGAGTGCCCAGCAGGCAGGTACAAACAAGTTATGAGTACTCAGAGAAGGGTCCAAAAGGAGTGGAAATTGGTCATGGTCACTACATACGCCCTTCAGATATTAGGAACAGGGTGAGCGGTGCCTACTGAACGAGTGTGGATATGAATAATAGATGAACAAGATAAACAGGTATTGTCCCTGGCTTGAATGTGAGGGGTTGGGGTTGGGGGTAAAGCAATTATATGGGTTTGGGAGTGCTGGGCGCAAATCAGTAAAACAAGATGAAGTTTAAAGGGTGTAGATAGTGGGTCATGCCTAAGTGGTGGGGGTTTCCTCATTCATAAATTTGTTGTTATTGCTCTGCATTGTGGTCAGAGGAGGAGGTGGTGGGCTCCTTACCCTTTTGTGAGCTGCGTTCACGACTGCAGCGGCTGGATTCAGAGGTGGAGAGGCATCCAATATAGAAGCTTTTTGGATGAGCTTCTTCAAGGTGGCATTTTTTCACCACCCTCTCTTCATGGCAGGAGTCAGCATGAGCCTGGTTATGGACAGCCTTGCAATGAGGGCATAGGAGGGCATCCTTCATCATTTCCAAGCATGCATTGTTGATGTCACCATTGAGCTTGAGGAGGCCAAATACGCCAAAGTCATAGTAACGGGAATCTCTGAAGGGAAATTTCAAGAGACTAAGATGAATGGGAAAGTTGTCAACATTGTACGAGGAGGTGGTCTTATTCCAGGTTACAAACTTGCAGGGGTTATCATCCTTGGAGGCATTGTAGGCAGTGGCAAATTTGGCATATCCTGTGAGTACAAACATATTGACAGTGGCACTGCAGTGTCAGATCTCATTATCATATCAAATATATTCCTGTAGCTGGAGGGGGTGCACTACAAGATTTGGGTCAATAGAAATGAGCTGGATTAAGCCATCAGGATGGGCAGCTAGGAGGGGATGTTTTTTGTAGTGGTCCTTGAGTCAGAGAGACATTGAGTATGAGCTGATTGGTGAAGTAGGCTGAGAAGGACAAGGGGCTCGAGTTGGATGGGGTTGAAGGACTGGATTTAGCTGGTTGGTAAAAGGGGCTTTATATAGGTCAAATTGAAGAGCCCTTAAAAAGGTCTGAGGGTCATCTAATGGCAGGTTTCCAGTGCCTAAGGGGAGCTCAGCAATATTGCTTACTCCTTGTACCTCAAAGTAGGGTTGCAATAAATTCAGATCTCTGACTTGATTATATGGGAGCCAAGTCTGATCTCCAGGACATCAAAGCACTTTAAAAATTGAGTCGGTCTTTGAGCCGGCATGATTGATTATCTTATTGGTGGCCCACTCATGCTCATGCTCAGGTTTGGATTCCGCCACAATTTGGGAGTACAGTCTACCAGAGAAGCGTTGGTTATCATTTGAATGGTAGACATGCAAGAGAGAAGCATGGTATGTATCATGTATGCCACAACGCAGCATGTGAGTGGGTAACTGCACCTTAAAGGAGAAGTTTCCATAATTCTTTAGAAGTAAATAGGGCCCCACATATTTGGATATCAGTTTACATGGTGTTCTCTTGAGAAAGCTCATATTCTTGGTGGATACGTATGCAAAGTCTCCTTGCTTAAATGGCACAGGTTGACACCTTTAATTAGCATTTCTGGTTTGCTTTACCCTAGCCATTAGGATGGCATCATGCATGGGCCATTATTGCCATTTTTAGTCATTGTGTAAATACATGGATACTTGGGAACTCGTCCTTTGAGGGGTTTTTCCATACCATGGCTTGAGGCATTTTTTCAGTATTCAGAAAGAAGGGTGTGTATCCTGTACTGTCAGACCTGGCTGAGTTGATGGCAAACTTGATTGCCAGCAACTTTGACATCCAGTCTTTGTAGGCTGTGCCCACACATATCTTCAGCATCTTCATAATGGTATGGTTTGCTCGCCTGGTGGCTCCATCCATTTCTGGATGGTAAGCAGTAGATATTTTTAATCAGGTCTCTATCAAGGTATTCAAGTGAGTCCAAAATATACTAGTAAACCAGGAATCTCAGTCACTAACAATGGCTCTTGGCAGGCTGTGGTATTTATACACTTCTGTGAATACAAGCTCTGCCACATTTCTGGCAGTATAAGTAGTCTTACTGGGTACCAAGTGAACCATGCTGGTAAGCAAATCAATTATGACCGTTATTTGACCAAATGTTGAGTTTCAATCCTTGGATTTGGGGAATGGTCCAACAAAATCAATTTCAATAACTTTCCAGGGATGATTGGGTATGGGAAGTGGGTTTAACTATCTATATGGTTGTTGATTTGATGATTTATTTTGACAGCATACGATGCATGATTTGCAGTAAGCATGTACATCGCTGCTCATGCCTTTCCACCAGACATGATCCCGCAGATAAGTCAATGTTTTATGTGCACCTAAGTGTGCTAGTATGGTGTGAGTCTCCAAGATAATTATTTCTCTTACATTGCATGCTGAGATAATAACAGAAGGGATGCACAGGATTTGTGTATTGTCCTCTTGCAAATACAATAGGTTGTCTTTTGTGAGCTCAAAGTTTTTGTATTCCTTCAGGTTTCTTATGATGCTTTTGAAAGCTGGGTCTTCAATGTACTTATCTTATATACTTACAAGCAAATCAATAGGTTCATGCCCTCCAACTAACATCTCATTTATCAGTATTGGGCTTAGATTATCAACTAGCTCAGAGATCTGTTTGGATCATGCACTCAGATCATTATCTTGTGCAAATTCCAAATGGTTTGGTAGTTGCTGACTAGTTTTGTCTGCTGTTATCTTACATGCTGGTATGCAGATAATGAGTTTTCTTTTGGTGTCTCCAGTATCCTTACTCTTCTTTCATTGCTGAGGGCCTTTCAGAACAAAACTACAAGTCATCCATGCCACAAACTCCCTGGAGGTCTCTGGGTGGCCAGTGCTCGCTGGGACTGACTTTTTCCATTGCTGACATTCCTTTTTTTGTGCATGTTGTGCCTCATCATTATCAGGGATTTGTTCTCTGTGCTGACCACTGTCATCTGCGTTCTCATGGCCTGAATCAGGCTCCCTTTCTGTGACCACCAGGCTGCCTTCATGCCCCATGTTGGGAAGAGAGACAAATTGAATGTATGATCAGAAATAGGTAGAATTTCACCTAGATGGATTTGACCCCAGAAACAGGTAGATGCTACAAACAGGATGCAGCAATCTAAGGGTGAGGACAAATCCACCAATTTCTCAATACATAATAACATATCTCTGAAGATGGGAGGTCATTTTGGATAAAAGGAAGACTGTGGACATTGATTTTCAATCCCTTTGATGACATATTCAAGCTGGATGCCACCTTGATATTCATAGCCATTTTTGATATGCCAAGCACATACCACATTGCATTTGGCTGAAACCGTTCTTCCTGCCACTTGGCTGGAGAAGGAGGCCGCAAAATCACAGAGGAGAGATTCAGATGCAGGGAGTGCTTCATCATTGGGGATCGCGTTTACATAGCAATAATCAATGAATTGCTTTATAGCCATACCATAAATTTGCCTTGTAGATGGCTTCCAAGCATGTTGAATGATTGCCTTGACCTCTGCAGATTGCCCCAGCCTGTAAGAATGTGAACGAGATCTTGATGTTTGCCGAATGTGCTTGCCAATTGAAGGGGAAATTGAAGGATTGTGAGTCTGAATAGAAGGGTAAATATGATGCGTGGAGTGGGGTAGAGATGTGGAGAAGAGGTCCAAAATGAATATCGAAGCAAGTGTACTCAATGTTTGATTGAAGAAATCAGAAGTCATGGTGAAAAGAGTGCTTAGATTTGGATTGGTTATCTGTTGATGAAGCCATTTATTTATAGTACTAAAAAAGGAGACATTGAAGTATGACAAAGCCACTTATTTGTGCATATAACAATGGAACGTCGATGATTGAACACAAACCACTAAGGAGTGGGGCAATAGAGGCCAGATAGGCCTGATGAAAGAGTGCATGAAGGAGGAGGACTATTTGGGAAGATTGGAGTGAGAAACACTTGGTGTGACAAGAGTTCTGAGGTATGTGGGAATCAACAGGGTAAAGGGGTAAAGAAGTTTGCGATGAGGGAAAATTCCATGAGAAGGGGCATCTGCAAGATTATCAGCAGTCAGAATCCAAGATATAGTAATCCACAGAGAGTGCATCTGAAAATTTGATACAATATTTTGGAGGATGAAATTAGTAGCCAAATTTCTTGAACGTCCTGCCCATAGGGCACCTATGCAACCTGCGTTGTCAGAGTGAATGATTATATGGCAGTCGTGAAATTTTGCTGTGATGAGTGTTCGTATTGCTAAGTCAATTGCTACCATCTCAGCCCAGCCGATGTTTCATTCAGTTGTCTTCCATCCTGGTAATAGCTTCCAGGCAAGCCACTTTCTGTTCAGATTCAGACCTATGCCCCAGGAAGTGGAAGCGTCGACATGCAGCATAATGTTGAGAGGTGTGGGAGGTTGAAAAATCTTCAGAGAGCATTCCAAAATCAGTGTATCATTCCACCACTGTATGTCTGACATGATGGCAGGAGTAATTTGGTGTTTAGTCCAAGGTGGAGAGTTCAAGGGAAAACCAGCTTGGAACTTGTACAAACTGGAAAGGTGGGAACGAACATGGTTAAGAGTGCCAATAAAAGACTCTGTCATTTGGAGGCTTATGAAGGCTCTGAGTGTCCAGGAAGAGAGTTTGCTGAGATATTTATCGTGTTTAGGAATTGGTAAAGACACCATCTTGTTTTTGATAGACCATTCAAAGCCTATGTATGTGAAGGTGGAAGCAAATGGAATGAATTTCTTGGGTGCCCCAGGCCAGCTCAACTCCTTAGCTATGGACCATATAAGATCTTCAGAGTAGAAGTAATAGAATGAGTTGTTGTCATGAAAGTGTGGATACCAGAAGAAGATAAAGTCATCAACCCACTTCAGAAGGTTTTTGATGCCCTTAGCCCAGAAAATATAAGCAATAGTATTGGCAACCAAATCAAAGATACTAGGTGCAGGAGAAATTCCAAAATTAAGTCTGTGGTCAAATGTAATCTTGTTGTCAATGCACAGTGCCGTAAACAACCTCTCCTGTGGTCTGGTAGGTATAATCCAGAAGGATGATTCTACGTTGAAGACAGCCACCTGTATATTGGCATGGGCATCTGCTACAAGCAGACAGCAAGCTGAAAAGGTACCCTAGTCGCATTGGAAATGCTTGGTGTCTATATGAGTGTTAACTGAGGAAATCAATGGATTGTTTCGGGGATAGGAGTAATCAACTGTAATGCGCATCTTGCTAGGAGTATGCTCAATGACATTAAGGGGAGCTGTTTGATAATGACTGAAAAGATGTTCTGCAATTGTAGGATCAAACTGTTTGGAGACGCAGCCAAGAAGGCATTCTTTATTATACTTGTCTAGTACAAATATATGATGAGAGGGGTCGTGGTAATGATTAGGTGGTGAGAAAGTAGAATCTAGAGTAAAGTCTTCAAGACCCAAAGAGAAACCATGATAGAGACCATCTAAGACATATGAAAAGCAATCATGTGCATTGGTTTTGCACAGTATAGATGCCCAGCAATCAACAATGAGAGGAGTAGAGATCAGAAAGAATTTATTGAGAAGTGCAGTTTTGTGCAGAGTGTTGGCCGCCTCCACATAAGGAGCAGGAGTGGCGATGAGGACATTCAGAAGTGGAGCAGGAGTTGGGGCTGTTGTATGCATAACAGTAAGTGATGCTTTCAGAGTCAGCAAAACGTCTGTTGGTCTTATGTAAGATGCGTCCGGTGCATGAACAAGAGGTGAAACGGTGGTTGGAGTCTCCACAGACCATGCAGCGGGTGGATTTCCCACTTGAACAACTGTTTGTGTTGTATGGACGATGTTTGGTGCCCTGGGAGGATATGGGGCCTTGGCAGTTGTTAGACAACGCTGCTTCCACCTCCCAAAAGGATTGAGTAGAGCCTGTTGTTGTCATGATGGAGGAGGTGGTGGAGGAGGTAGGGGCTATATCGCTGAAAAGAAGGTCAGACTGAAGACCCATAGAACGATAAATCCAGTCCTGCATGTGATCATTAAATTTCTTTGTGAAGGTCAGGCCATGCCAAATATCCATGTGTAGGTTGCCTTGTGCCTGAAGGTAGGCATGACGGAGGAAAATGTTGTAGGCAAGGTAAACTTGAAAATTATCACCAAAATCCTGACAACGCTGAATGCGCTTGTAGTGAATTTGAAAGGAGTCTGCAATAGCCTGAGTGGTGGGACCACCAATGAGACCTTCTGGACCTGCCTCAAGGCAGTTCTGAATCACCCAAACAAGAGTTGTAGATGCCTGCATGAATTCAAATGCAGTGAGATGACATTTCTTGGTGAGATCGAACTTAGCATTGGACACCTGGAGTTCACTGGAGAGGGTGAGGGATAAGGAAGATATGTTGTATGGAAGCTTGCTTTGTGCCATATCATACATGTCCAGCAGAGTCCACTACACTGGAGCAGAGCAGTGCCCACAGTGCCGTAGAATACAGAGTTGCAGCCATGTCACAATGTGCTGTATGACATGGTCCAGTGGATCGATAAAAGGTAGGCACACACATGCACATGCAGGCCCAGCAGATGCCAGCAGACACTAGCAGACATCAATATGCATCAGCAGCCACAAGCGGGCATCAGCCCACGAGTGAAAGCCTCCTCCATTGGCAGATGTCATGGCATGAATAAACCCTTCTCGAGGTTTCCCACTTCCCTCCCCTCTCCCTTCCTCTCTGCAATATCTCAAGGCTGTGCACCTCCCCTTCCCTTCTTTTCCCATCCCCAACACCAGCGTACATCCACAAAAGGGCCCCACAGACCTATGCAGGCCTATGCAAGCCACCAGTGGACATCTACGCACACCTATATTGACCCACTTAAACCTACACAGGCCCTCCCAGGCCTGCGCAGAGCACCAGCAGACATCTGCAGAGGCCTACGCAGGTCCATGGAGGCTGGTTGGACCAAAGAAAAAGGTAACTTGTCTTGCCCGTCGTATGCCTGTGGGGAGGAATCGAACCTCTGACCTTGGTGAAGCCTCCAGCAATGGAATGCACATTTAACCATTGCACCACAGGTCCATTACCAATGGATAGATTCAAAGGTCAGATAGCACAATGAACGGACGCCAACCTACATTTCTGCAGGTCCCCGTATGGATATTTTGAGGTGAAAGTGGGGTGGCATACCTCCCAAAAGAGGTTTTGTGGCTTGAAAGGGGCATTGATATCATCTGCCATCAGCTGGCATCCATCGGCATCCGTTGATAGGACCCCATACAGGATCAGCGCATCTGGCAGGCTATGGCAACGCGGCACCGGCTCGGGAGACCTGAGCACACGCTAATTATCTAATTTTGGCAATATTTAATGGCTGGGTATGGCAAGAAGCAGATCCGATCAATGATAGTGCCGATGGCAGCAAGAATGACAACTGATAGATGGCATCAGTCACTGACGACAGCGCTTAGCGAGAAGATTGACAATCTATCAAAAACTGACAGACAGCTTGGCATTTGACCTTGGCAGCTGACATTGCTTAGGTACTTTGACAGACAGAAGGGTGATGGATTGATGGTTTAGCGTTGCAATCTGCCGCCTGGCACCGCTAATGGTCTTGAATGGACGGCAGAGATCTAAAACCACTGGAGCTACCCCTATAAAATTTTCTAGTTTACCGCTCTTTGGCACTATTAGTCACTGGCGACAGTGAACTCATTGTAGTATAAAAGGACTTACCAACTTGTACATAGATCATCAGAGAGAACAGAGTTTTCTGCTCCCTTTACTTTAGTCTCCCTTATGCTCAAAATCTCATTTACAGTCAGCAACGTTGAACTCATTGGCAGTTGCAGACTATTGCTAGCCTTCGACCTATTCGTGCCTTGCAGCTACGGCAGGCATTAACAACGCTTAGACCTTGCTAAGCTTACCGTATTCTTGCCACTGACATAGCCGTGTGCACTTACCACTTCTTTCATAGGCGCTTTACCTTAGCGCTTGACACTTGCCGACCCCCTTTACCGACTTTACCCTATTTTCACAGGCACGTTCTCTGGGACCTGCCTGGAACTCCCTCATCACTTTAGCATGCCCAACGCAAGCTTTTGGTATGGTAACACTATTAATATATTTGTTTCTGACCAAACTTTGGGTGTCATCAAATTGGAGCCCACTGCGAGGGAACTTTAGGGCAGAATTCCGCCAGAAACCCGTCTCTGGCATAAGCGCTGTCTGCTAGAGCAGTCGGCAGAAGGCATAGCTCCTTCCCACCCATCAACTCCACAACCACCTGGTGCCTTACCGGGTCTTTTGCTAGCACAGGAACTACAGAACGCCACTGTAGACAAATTTCCTGATCTCTATCCGCATTCTCTAGACTTTAGCGCGGACAACCCCTTAGCGTCACCGCTTGCCATACCACAACCCATTACCCCCACTACTCCTTTAACCCCTCTTTCTCAACTCGTCATTTCGCTTACCCCGTCGCCAATACCTAGAACCCCTTCCCCACATCCACTAACTGAACTCGGCACCACAGTCGCCATGGAACAACCAGTTCAGCGCATGCCACCACGCAATCACTTCTCGGCACCAAAGTGGGACGAGTCTAAGCCATGAGAGCTTTCTCAGTATTTCAAGGAATTAGAGTATTTATTCAGGGATTGTGGAATTACCGACCACACACAGATGAAGGAATACACGGCAAGATACGTGGACAGGTCTTACCAAGTTTGCCACATTTGTTCCTGCTGCACCGCCAGTTCCAGCCTGAGGCGCTTTGTACGAGGACTGGAAGACAGCGGTAATCCAGTTGTACCCTGGCGCAGAAGAGGCTACCCGATACTCGGTAAACGAGTTGCAAAAACTAGTCCATGAATCATTCGATAATGGCACATCTTCTCTTGGCGCATTCTCCATGTATTACCGTGAATTCCAAAAGATCGCTAGGTGGTTAGTGCAAAACGGCAAGTTATATATTAACGAGGAACGTTGCCTATTCCAACAAGGCATCCCAACTTCACTTTGGACTCGCATTGCTTGTCGCCTAGAGATAGTTCATCAGGCCCATCACCCGGACAAGCCATATAACGTTGCCGATGTCTTTGAAGCCAGTAAGTGGGTTCTCAAGGGGACAGACACTGGCGTTGGGCTGCAGCATGCTAGGATGAGCCCACCCCCTGAGCAAACTAACGGTATCATTCCCATCCCACCTCCTGCTGCCAACTTCGTTAAGAAGGAAGATCTCAACGCTGCCATTACCGCTGCCGTCGCATCCGCCATGACTCGTATTGAAACTATGATTACAACCAACCTCACTGCTAACCGACCTGCCAATGTACCTACACCAGGCCCTTGCCACTTTTGCGGGGAAATTGGCCACACCATGACTAGAGGACGCTGCGCCACTCTAGAAAATTATATTCGGCAAGGAAGAATTCGAAGAGCTATTGACAGCAAGATAGTTCTTACCACTGGTGCCACCATCCCCAACTACCCGGACAAGAAGTCTTTCCAGGAGAGAGTTGATGAATGGCATAGGTGCAATCCAGGACAAATCGTTACCGGCATGCTTTCCAAACATGCAGAGCGCTAACAGTACGGTAGACAGGTCCCTAGGCCTCACCAAGAATGTGCCTTGCACCCTTGGCGACATCACTTTTTACTTGCAGATACACATTTTGCGCTCCCTGGCATATGACTTACTACTTGGCAGACCCTTCAACGTCTTGGCGCAATCAGTCGTCAAGACAGTTACCAATGACGAGACGACACTAACAATTAGCGACCCCAATTCCGGAATCCAACGAACGGTGCTGATGTTCCCTAGGGGACAACAAAAAGGCACCCATGCTAAGCCCCCAGAATTTACCGACCAACATGCCAACAAGCCCCCCCACCGGTGTTTTCACAGACCATCGAGGAGGTGATTGGCGACAATCATGGAGATGTGGCGCTAACGCTGGAATATGACCATTATACTGGTCTTGTAAATATTATGTCTACTGCTTGTCTTGATGATGAAGTTTTAATTCCTTTATCCAATACCGACACTGAGCTTTCCCAGAAAAACCCAAACATTACCGACTCTGCTCTAGCATACTTATACCTTACCGCTTCTGAATCGTTTCAAAATATTGCGTCTACCGATACATATCTCACTACCCTTCCCGGAGCCTCATCTCCTGCTGTTCTCGGACTTGCCGCTCCTCAGGGTACATTTCCCCTCTCCACCTCTGTATATAACCAAGCTAACGCTCCCAAAAGGAAAGGGGTTCAAGTCAAAAAGAAATATAAGCCAGTTGCACTCAAAACAAAACCCATTGCTACGCACTCTCCCGAGACATTTAAAATCGAGCACCAGATCATTGGTGACCCTCTTGCTGACATGCCAACCTTATCACCGAATCCACCACCCTTTCAGCCCACGGGACGTCTTACCACGGAACGCCAACAATAATTTGCAAAGGAGCATGACACAGGATTTTTGACTAAAGATGAGTTGAATGTCCTTACCAATCTCATTGCTAAGCAAGATAAAGCCTTTGCTTGGGAAGACTCGGAACATGGCAGTCTACATACAGATTTCTTCCTGCCTGTTGTAATCCCGACCATTCCTCACGTGCCGTGGACTGAGCACAACTGACCGTTACCGCCTGGAATCGAAGCTGAGGTCTGTCAAATTATTAGGACCAAGATTAAGGCTGGCGTCTACAAGCCATCCAACAGTTCTTACCGCTCCCAATGGTTTTGCGTCCTCAAGAAAAACGGTAATCTGTGCATAGTCCACAGCCTTGAACCGCTAAATAGGGTTACAATACAACACTCTGGCATACCACCTTTTCCTAATCATGTTGCTGAGTCCTTTGCTGGGCGTATTTGTGGCGCCACCCTTGATCTCTACGTTGGCTACAATAAACGCTTGATACACCCTTCCTCCCATGACCTCACTACTTTTCAAACTCTGTTTGGCACGTTGCGCCTAGTCACTTTACCGATGGGCTGGACAAACTCAGTCCCTATATTCCATGACAATATCACTTTCATCCTCCAGCCTGAGATACCACATAATTGTCACGACCCCTCCCCTCCGGGCCCACCCTGGAACACCCCCGGAACACCCTCTGGGACCCTCCCTCCGACCCCACAGGACACGCCCCGCCATCACGACCGCCGACACCGCCATCATGTGCATCAAGGACCGCCATCAGCCGTCACCAGCCCCGATCAACGATCAGATCACGCGACTCGTTCTGGCCATCACGCATCACGCATCACGGCTCCATCCACGCCAACTGATCGCGCGCTCCACACGCGCGATCCCGGTATGCAGCCCCTGCCGCTACTCAATAACCCCCGGAACCCATCCCAGACATCCCGGAACCCCGAGACCCGGCCCCGTAGTACTTATAGCGTAGTTCCCTGTTGTATTCGCCAGTCTTGATATTGCATACACTGTTACTTTGGATATTGCGTGCCCTCTGCTTGACTGGTACGCCTTGTTTGGTACGCTTCGACTGGCACGCCTTAGTATTCACGTGCTCTAAGCTTTGGTACACACTTTGCGACTCTTAAGTTACTAACTTGGTCTCGTCTTAGAACCTCCGGTTCATGACTCGACCCCCTCTAACCCCAGTTACCTCCAACCCAAAACCCCCGGACTCTAGTCCCCTATCCCAGGATTATCCCTGTCCTCGTCTTGAACCCCGGAGCCCTAGCCTCGGAGTTCCAGACACCCGAGTATTCGTAGGTCAAGTCCGCATCGTAAGGGCGTTGCTTTCCCGGAAGGCCCCCGACTCAGCGGAACCTGACAATAATGTCCTTAGCTTCATTGATGACGTTGGCGTCAAAGGCCCCAAAGACTGGCAACTTGTAAACGGCTTACCGGCAACCCATCCCAACAACTCCAACATTTGCTTAGCGCTATGGGAGTTTTTCCAGCTGCTTAACCGAGTTCTCCAACATATGAAGTATAGCGGTGGAACTTTTAGTGGCCACAAGCTCCTCCTTTGCGCACCAAGGTTCAAAATACTTGGTCACATCTGCACTCCTGACGGACGTGTTCCTGACAAGTCTCACTTAGCACGCTTGGAGCAATGGAGCCCTTGCTGTGACTTATCTGAAGTTCGTGCCTTTCTTGGTACCGTAGGCATTCTCAGGATATTCATCAAGAACTTTGCCCATCATGCACATGCCCTTAACCAACTCACCTGCGCTAACGAGCCCTTTGAATTTGGGCCAGACCAGGTCACCGCTCAACAAGATTTGGTAAAAGCTCTGCAAGATGCCAAGCCCCTAGTTCCCATCAACTATAGCTCTGCCGACCCTGTTATCTTGGCGGTGGATACCTCGTACATTGCCATTGGCTACTTCTTGTGTCAGTGCTTTAGCAACAATCGGAAACAGCGATGTTACAACCGCTTTGGGTCTATCATGCTAAACGACCGAGAGTCTCGCTACAGCCAGCCTAAACTAGAGCTCTATGGACTCTTCAAAGCCTTCCGGTCACTAAAGATGTATTTGATTGGCATACAGAACCTTATTGTTGAAGTCAATGCTAGGTACATCAAAGGCATGCTGCAGAATCCCAACATCCAGCCATCTGCTAGTATGAACCGGTGGGTAGTCGCTATCCTCATGTTTTACTTTGAATTGGTCCATGTCAAGAGCTCTTTCCACGGACCAGATGGACTCTCTAGGTGACCTGACAGTGGATCCACAGGCTGATAGTGATTTTGAGGACTGGATTGACCGATTACATGGTTTTGTGCACCTCATACAGCAGCCAATTCCCTTACTACGACGGCAACAGCCTACCAGTATCCTTCTACATCCCCTTGTCCCTTACCACCCCGAGACCTTTAGCGCACCCCTCACATTCTACACGGCAAGCATTTTTGGTCAAAACTTGCCTCCAGTAAAAGTTGTACAAGAACTCCATCCACTAAGAGAAGATAGCAAAAACTTGACCTACAATGCCATTCCCTGATCCGCCAAGGCCAAGGCGGAAGACAGTCACTTGTTAATAGTTGAACAATGGATACAAGACCTCAAGCGACCAGCAGGCCTTACCAACAAACAATTTGCGACCTTTATCCAATACGCTACCTGTTTCTTCTTTACCGACAACCACCTTTGGCGATGGAATCAAGATGGCGCTCACAAGCTAATCATCAAGCCAGAAAGTTGCTTATGGGTCCTGCGTGCCATGCATGACGAGCTAGGACATATAGGTCTGTATGCTACCCAAGCCTCTCTTTTAGAACAATTCTGGTGGCCACACGCTAGTGCCGACATCGCCTGGTACATTAGGACTTGCCACCTCTGCCAAATTCAACAGACATGCCAAGTGCTTATCCCACCAACCGTTGCAACACCAGCTCCTCTCTTCAGCAAAATTTACGTCGACACCATGCATATGCCCAAATCTGGTCGCTACAAGTACATTATTCAAGGTCGTTGCTCGCTAATCCACTGGCCTGAATTTCAAATGCTTCAAAGAGAAAACATGGAGGCAGTCGCCAAATGGCTGTTTGAGGATGTCATCTGCCGTTGGAGAGCGCTAAGGGAAATTGTTACGGATAATGGTGCGCCAATTATCAAAGCGCTAACCTATCTCGCCAAGAAATACAATATCCATCACATTCAAGTATCTGGCTACAACAAACATGCCAATGGCCTGGTAGAGAGACCACACTTTGACGTTCGGCAAGCGCTCTTCAAGGCAGTTGATGGCAATGAGTCTCGTTGGAGTGAGGCGACATATTCAGTATTTTGGTCAGAAAGAGTTACCATTCGTAAGCGCATGGGTTGTTCTCCCTATTATGCGGCTACTGGCACCCATCCTTTACTTCCTGCCGACATTATAGAAGCCACTTATCTGCAGCCAGCACCTAACAGCATCTTAGCGACTACCGATCTGATCGCCAGATGAGCTATTGATCTCCAACGAAGTAAAGAAGATTTAGAGTGACTCCACAAGGTAGTCTTTAGCGCCCGTCGCCAAGCCGCCCTGCAATTCGAAACCAAGCATAGCGCTACTATCAAGGATTACAACTTCCCGAGAGGAGTGCTAGTGCTTATGCGCAACTCCAAAATTGAAACCTCTTACAACAAGAAAATGCGCCCACGCTATCTAGGACCTTTGGTAGTTATCTCTCATAACCATGGAGGTGCTTACGTGCTCTGTGAATTAGATGGTTCAGTCCTGCATCAACCTGTTGCCACTTTTCACCTATTACTGTATCTCGCCAGGGAACAAATTGACTTGCTGCTTGAAGTGCTAGATATTGATACCACCAAACTAAGGGAACTTGAGGAAACAGAATTATTGGATGATGATGATTTGCTGACTCTGGTTGAAGAAGAAGAAAATGATTAGAAAAGACTATATTGATAAGCTCTCTTTTTCTATTACTTATCTTACTTATCTTTCTTGCTGATACTTACTATACTATATCCAACAGACATTTCCTTACATAGTCAAGTCGCAGCGCTAGTGTGTCGCCAATGCTTAGCGCATTGCGCAACTCTCACCAAGGGTTTTTCGCTATGATGATTTACTGAGCGTTTCCCTTTTTCCTCAAAAATTTGGCTAAGTCCCACACCTACTACTCCTCTTGCTAAAACTTACCTTAGAATACTTGCCGCATGATTTCTCTTTGCTTTACTTTCTTTGCTCTCTGCTGCTGCGCTAACTCAGATTACGGGACTTATCCTTCCACTCGGCAAGAAGGTGGCAAGAAATATATATACATGTACGGTAACAAGAAAAATATACATAAACGGCCTATCTATGCTAAGGTCCGCTTAATCGCTGTTGTTGTCCATCGGCAAGGAATTGTCAGATACTGGCAAAGAGGAGTTGCGCAGAGGTAGGAGGTTGCCCGGCAAGATGTTGTTGGTGGTTTGCCAATCCATGGTGGCTTGGCAATCGTCCTGGTAGTCGCGAAGAATGCGAAGGCTATGACCCAGGTTGGAATAGCACAATCACAGTGCCATCAGTTGACCTCGGACTCGTTCCCATTCCCACTCCATTGATGACTCCATCGTTGCCACCCTTCTCAAAAACCTCTCCAGCATCTCCCGTGGGTTAAGCACAACCACCAGGTATATGAGGTCTTGCCCCAGCCAGTTGAAGGCGTCGCCAGTAACTGTTGGGTGCGGCTGGGCAGGGTTTATCCTGGCGACGACGGGTTGCCTAGGCTCCAACCCGGCAATGTCCTTGGGGTCAGACACCTCCCAAGAGGCAGCCACCGCCACTCAGGCTCCTCCTGGGCAACTCCTGCCGCTTTCTCCTCTCCTGCCACTGCCTCCCTTGCCGATATCTCCTCCTTGCCACCATCCCGTTGCGTTGCCAATGTCTCATCCCCCTCCAGGTCCTCATCCCCTCCTGCTGCCGCTGCCTCTGCCTTCTCCTTGGGTCTATCCCCCATCTCGACATCTGCGGGAGTTGCTTCCTGTTCCTCCTGAGGAACCAAGTTGCCAGGAGCTTCTCGGTCTTCTGACTCCTCCAGGAACCTGGCCGCCAAATGGATGGGTGACAAGAGGCCACTTGGACCTGCCTCGGAATCTTGAGAAGGCAGGCAACTCGCTGCTAAGGCCTTCTCCAAATCAGCCATTTTGGTGTCCTGAGGGGCTGGCGAGGGGGAAGGTGACAACAAGACGCGTGGATGCTTGGCTTTGCCCTTCCCTTTGCTTGGGGAAGGGGCTTGTCGCTTTTCTGGGACAGAAGTCCCTTGGCACTCTCCCACGCCTCGGTTACTGACCACTTCAGTTCCATCTCCTTGGCATGTCAGCAACGCCAAGGAGGTACGTCCAATAGCTGCCATACCACCGGCAGCGACCTTCTTCTTCTGGCCCTCCACAAACTCCCTGGCCCTCCTCACCAAGACAGCCCAGGAAAACGTCTTCTCAACAAGAGCATCTGGCACGCTGCCACGCTCATGACTCTTGGCCCCGTCGATGGTACAAGCACGTTTCAAGGTGCCGCAGCGATAGCACAGCTGGGCCCCAGTCAGGAACCTGTCGGCCCAGCACTTGTCACACTAGTGCTAAGAGTTAGCAAAAAGACTCAAGGAGACAGAAAAGTTACTTACTGCTCCCCTTGCCTCCTTAAACACCTGCCGGGTCACCAGGGAAACAGTCTTCTTCCCCTTCATCTCCTCCATTACGACCCCGGCCTCTTGCCCCTCGTCAAGGATGGCCTCCTCGCAACGCAGTGATAGGCTTCTACTTGGACTGAGCACATCAAGGGACATTATAAGCCGACCAACACTTGACACACTGGAGACTCTAGCGACCAGCCTTGGATACAGAACAGCCCTAGCACTGGCGCTCTAGGGCAAGACTTATCTATTCATCTTAATCACCAGTACCAACCCCTCAGCACACTCCACTCATTTACTTTGAAGACCAAGGAGGCTCAGAACTCATAGCGCTAGCACAACAGCAGGAAGTGACTCTGACCAATCCCTGATCAATACCAAAAGAAGTTGGCACTTGGCGCTGTCCATCACTGAGGCACTTCAAGCAGAAGTCTAAAGAAATCAATAACGACGAGACAGGATACACGCAGACCCAACATTCAAATCTATCAGAAGATGGTACAATGTTTAGCACTGGAATTAGCGCTCACGGTATCTGTCAAGGATTCTCTGACCATACCCTGGGATGACATGGCCAATTAAATTACATCAAAAAGTGAGCAAACTCGTACCATTTCTAAGTAGTTTTAGAGTCGCTGTTGGTCGCTGTCACCCATGTGCTGCAGGTTGCCGTTGACAGGTGGCCGTTAGCTACAACCACAAGGAGAGGCGCTAACTGCTAGCGCCATCAATGGACTTATTTTGGAAATACCATAGCGCAAAGTATAAAAACTAGCTACTTGACATGTATATAACAACAAATTGTAACCTCTTGAGCACCCAGTTACATTTAGTGTTCAATTCGCACTAGCTTTGCCTGACTTCATCACCAAGTTTGGCGCTAGCTTCATCTATCTCGTCTTTGTTGTTTACGGTGCCACATACAGGCACACTACGCTGTGCTATTTGTTTTACTCTCTATATCTTCACTTGAACTACGGCGCTTACTGTTTGCTAGGTAGCATCCAAGGTGCTAGCACCTAGCACACCACCCTATCACATCGACTCGAGCACACCGGGACCCTGCCGGGACTCCTCACAAACCCACACGCCAGGCGCTGGAGACGGCGTTGTACTGCATATACGTCCAGCGCACCCAACCACAGTTGGCGTCATCATTTTGGAGCCCACCGCAAGGGGTTCTATTAAGGCAGAATTCTGCCAGAAACTCGAGCCCAGCAACAGCGCCGCCTCCTATTGGAGAGCGTGTTTGAACAAACATTGACTGAGTCACCACACTTACCAGGCACGCTACCAAGGCAGACCTTGGACCAGGAGCTTGAAGCTGCTCCCAATAGTTTGGCTGAAAGTTTTTTTCCCATTCTCCTGACCGTTTGAGTACTTAGCAGGTGAAAACCATACACCACTTACTCCTTTGGAAGAGCTGTCTAGGTCATTATTGCCAGAACCTAGCGACTCCAAACTACCCAAGCCAGTACCGACTATGACCACGCCAAGTGAAACTACCACTACCACCCCTATTCCTACTATGACATTGACACCAGCTAATATGGAGCAGGCAAACACACCACACATGCCACCAAGAAACCACTTCTCATCATCAAAATGGGACGAGACAAAGCCTCACAAGCTAACACAGTATTTCCGGGAATTGGAATATTTACTACACAACTGCCGAGTCACTGACAACACACAAATGAAAGAATATGCCGCCAGATATGTTTCCTACGATACTGCAGAATCCTGGACAGGATTGGATGAGTTTCAAGGATTGACAACAGAAGCGGCACCAAGACCATTTACCTATGAGGAATAGAAAAAGGCAATCATTGAACTGTATCCTGGCACCGAAGAATCCACACATTATACAGTCCTGGAGATCCAGAAACTGGTACAGAACACCTTTGCATTGGGCATTTATATGTTAGGCATGCTATCTACTTACTATCAAGATTTCCAACGGATCGCATGGTGGCTAGTACAGAATGGCAAACTCTACAGGAACGAGGAACAGCGCTTGTTTTAACAAGGCATTCCGACATTGTTATGGACTCATATAGCTTGTTGCTTAGAAATTCTTAAGTCCGACCACCATCCTGAGGAACCCTACGATATAGAAGACGTCTTTGATGCAGGTAAATGGATACTGAAAGGCATGGATACTGGCATCCCTTTCCAGCAACCTTTTAGCGCTGATAACAGAGGAAAGGCGCCACCCGTTGTGGTGCCAGCACCTAGTACAACTAACAACCAGGGTGGCTTTGTCAAGAAAGAGGACCTAGAAAACGCAGTCAACATGGCCATCGCAAATGTTATGAGCAAATTGGAAACATTAATCTTGACTAGCCTTAACGCGCCACGAGGTGTAACGGACTCAGCCGTATTACCATCAGCGTCAACGACGCTATAATCATTTAGTAGAGTATTACG
>QGOA01000498.1:0-14827 GCA_003313075.1 Termitomyces sp. MG16
AGAGAAGGGAAGGTCAGAAGCTACTTACTCTGTTGCTGATGCGCTTACGGTCATCGGCAACGCGCCAGAAAGGATGTCCTCAAGTTCATCTTCGATAGTAAGGACGGGGGGAGGCGCCTAGGGAGCAATTAGCTAAGCGACACGGCAAGGGCTAAAAGCACTTACAAAACGAGAAAACGGCGCTAACCACTCCGCGCCACGATTATCCACATAGCGGGCCCGGCACCACTCCCGCACCTCGATCTCGCGATCCCAGCCAACGCCAAGGACCCTCACCTCATACCACTTCTCCAGCAGCTTCATGACGCCAACCACCAAATTTTGAGATGCCTCGGCGCCAACGCCCTCGATGTGCCGAATAAACCGGTTAGCCTTGGCGATGTAGGCGTAGGCGGCTTCTTGTGCAGCCTGAGACGGAACGGGGGGCGGAGTTGGAATACAGAAAGACATATTTTTTTATTTGAGCGCCAGGAAAAAGATGGGGAGGAGAAACGAAGTCCACACTCATGCGCCAGGACTATAAACCAAATCTCAAGAACGCACGGACCACTTGTCACAAAAGCGGTAACAGTAGCCTTATTTGGTGACTGAGGACAGTCAATTTTTCAGTTGGGGGGAGATGATAGGACCCTATACAGGTTAGGCGCATCAACGGCAGGCTCGGCACCGGCTCCAGAAACCTTGCCGCACTTGTTCCGAACTTGGTGCACGCGTTCTACCCATTTTAAGCCATTCCCGACGGCCGGACACGGCAAGAAGCAGATCCGATCAGTGATAGCGCCGACGGCAGCAAGAATGACAACTGACAGATGGCATCAGTCACTGATGACAGCGCTTAGCGAGAAGCCTGATCATCTATCAAAAACTGACGGACAGCTTGGCGTTTGACCTTGGCGTCCGACACCGCTTAGCGCTTCGATTTGGCACCTGGCATCGCTTAGCCGTTTGGACAGACAGAAAGGTGATGGACTGATGGTTTAGCACCGCGATCTGCCGCCTGGTGGCGCTAAGGGTCTTGAATGGACGGCAGGGATCTGAAACTGTTGGAGCTACCCCTAGGAAATTTTCCAGTTTACCGCTCTTTGACCACTGGCGACGGCGAACTCTTTGTAGTATAAAAGTACTTACCGACTTGTACAATGATCATCAGACGAATAGACCAGAGTTCACTGCTCCCCTTTCTTCAGTCTCCCTTACGCTCAAGAGCTCATTTACGCTACGGTCGGCAACGTCAAACTCATCGGCAGTTGCAGACGCTCGCCAACACTCGACATACTCGCGCCTTGCAACTACGGCAGGCATTATCGACGCTTAGACTTCGCTAAGCTTATTGTGCTCTTGCCGCTTACCTTTGCCGTGTTCACTTACCGCATTTCCTTAGGCGCTTTACCTTAGCGCTTGACACTTGCCGACACCCGTTACCGACTTTTCCCCTTTTCCACAGACGCGTTCTCTGGGACCTGCCCGGGACTCCTCAAATCACTTATAGCGCGCCCAACGCAAACTCTTGGTACGGTAACACTTTAGTTACATTTGTTACTGACCAAACTCTGGGCGTCATCAACGTCATAAACAAATCATATATTATCTTGAACTGAAGTCATTCTCCGCAGTGAGACGTCATTTTTCTTTGACACTCCTACTGGATGGCAACGTAGGAGGAAGAATTCGAAGTTTGTTACGATATTTTGTGAAAGTTTCGTGGGGCAGAGCCTTTGTTAGCGTATCAGCTATCATATCGTGCATCGAAACATATTGTAGTTTTATGTTGTTTCTCTTGATTTGATCGCGAATGAAATGATATCGTATATCGATATGTTTTGCGCAAGAGTGACCCACAGGATTATTAGAGAGAGCAATGCTTCCAGCACTGTCGGTGTAAATGGTGGTTGCACAGGTTTGTCCAAAGTCGAGGTCGTTGAGTAAGTTACGAAGCCAAATCACTTCGCTCGTAGCGTTAGCCAAAGCTATATATTCTGCCTCGACTGTTGACATAGCAACTCCAAGTTGCTTTTTGGATGACCAAGAAATGATGCTCCCATTAATCTCGTAGCACCATCCACTGACGGATCGTCAGTCATAATGATCCTGTGCCCAGTTCACGTCACTCCATCCTACCAGATTTACTCCATTATTGCCTATAAGCCCGCCCAATACCAGACCATAATTCTTGGTTCCTTTGAGATAGCGAAGTATGCGTTTGCACGCAGTCAAGTGCGGTATGCCAGGACTGTTTGCAAACTGCACCACCAGGCTCACAGCAAACTGGATATCTGGACAGGTTTGGGTTGCGTACAAAAGTAAACCGACCATTGATAAATAGTTTATCCTGCCAGCATAATTTGCATAAGATTGGGCCTCCTCAGAAGTTTTGGGCGATTGGTGTAACAATAGGTTGTGATTAGTGGCAAGTGGGGTTGCTATTTCATGACAGGAGCTCATCCCAAAATGGTTTAGGATAGAGTCGATATATGCCGACTGGTTGAGCCATATAGTTTGATTGCACCTGTTGCGACTGATTTTGTGATGACCACAACTCCTGCAATAGAAGTGATCTACCAACTGGGCTAAAAGGCCACAATGTCAAGCCTGGCTTGACATGTTGCAGGCACTATTTAAGCAGTATCCAGTGTCATGATGCTGTGGGTCATGACAGTGCCCTCTCTTTAAGCATCGAGCCCTTGAGATGCCTGTGAAAGTACCGTCGGCCCCTTCTGACTGCCTGTCAGCTGCCCAACTGGGAAACACAGGGTCTGACTTGTGAAAGTACCGTCGGCCCCTTCTGACTGCCTGTCAGCTGCCCAACTGGGAAACACAAGGACTCTCAGTCTCTAGTCCAAGCTCCTGGCATTCTGCCTTGTTAAATAGTAGGCCTCCTGACCCCTGCCAGTAAGCCAATTGTTCAGAGAGACCCCAATGCAACAATTCTGGACCACCCAGAATCTGCCAACTCAGGGAGTTGAACGCTTGACCTTTTAGGCTTGACATTCTGTGATGACCACAACTCCTGCAATAGAAGTGATCTACCAACTGGGCTAAAAGGCCACAATGTCAAGCCTGGCTTGACATGTTGCAGGCACTATTTAAGCAGTATCCAGTGTCATGATGCTGTGGGTCATGACAGATTTGAATCCTGAGCATGTAATGGATCTCACCTAGATCTGTTATTTCGAATTCCTTACTCATGTCCTCCTTGAATGTGATGATTTGATTGAGATCATTTCCGGCTACAGCCATGTCAACCACATATACTAGGATAATCAAGACGATCTTGCTCTTAGATCGGAGAATGTATAGACAATCATCAGATCGAGATTGTTTGAAGCCTAAACACATGAGTACGTCATGTAGACGCTCCTTCCACTTTCGACCAGCTTGTTTCAAACCATAGATGGCTTTAAGTAATTTCCAGTACCTTGTCTCACCTAAGTTTTCAGGAGCTTTCATGTAAATCTCTTCATCAAGATTTGCTTCAAGGTATGCTCCGACAATATCGATTTGGTGTACTTCAAGATCGAGCATAGCCGCAGTGGTTAAGAAAACTCGTAGCGTAGTAAATTTAGCAACCGATGAGAACGTGTCGTGGTAGTCAATTTCAGGGATCTGAGAGAAACCTTGCACCACGATTCTTGCTTTAAACTTTACGCGGTTTCCTTGACCATCGAACTTTTCTTTTAGTACGATTTTGCTCCCCATGGCTTTTTTACCTGGAGGTAAATGGTTTACCTCCTCGAAGACGCCCTTTTTGATCAATTGTTTATATTCATTGTGTACAGCTTGCATCCATTTGTCTGTGTCCGGTGTTTGCATAGCTTCACGCATCAACGGTCCAGAAGCAGCCACATATGCAACATGGGCGTTTTCTTTGTTACCATTGTTTTCTCGATACCTAATTGGGATTCGCCGAGATCAAGTGGGAAGTTGACGCCTCAGTAAGTTTTCCCACCTCGTTCCTTTTCTTGGTGCATCTGGGGTCTCCATATTGGAAGGGCCCTGGTCTGGAGTAACAGGACGAGACATTGTCATAGACCGGGTTTCGTCATCATTAGCACTCCCTTCAGGTGCGCTTGTATAATTGTTGTCCTCAGTCAATTGGCTGATGTCATGAGGTTGTGTGGGGACATATACTTGTCAAGGTGCGTCGTCATCTGGATACTTGGCAATCTCAATGAAATCTGATGTGACTTCTGATTCGATCTCGGTTGTGTCGTGATTGACTTGTGTGAGCTCACTTGGAATGTCGTCTTCATGGAATTGCACATCGCAGGAAGTAATTAGCTTTCCATTTTCAAGGTCTTCTAATCTGTATCCTTTAGTTTCACCAGCCCACCACCCCAACATATGAACTTTGACGGCACGGGACTCAAGCTTTCTGTGCCTTACTTCTTTGGGGATGTGTGCCCACCCAAAAGATCCGAAGACACGTAAGTGGGATACATCGGGTTTTTCATGGGAATTGCTCTATTCAGTGAAAGGTATTTTGTCACCCAATGCTGAATTTGGTGTGATTGAGCAAATATAGGTCGTGTACATGAATGCCTCGCCCCAATAGCGCAAGTCCATGTTTGTAGCATGTAGCATGCTTCGAGTCATTTCCATGAGGACAGCAATTGTGCGTTCTGCTATGCCATTTTGTTGTGGTCTATAGGGGTTCGTAGTCTCATGTACAATGCCATTTGCTTTGCAGAACCTTTTGACAGTTGCATTGACAAACTCTGTGCCATTGTCGGTTCGAATTATTTTAACAAGTCGTCCTGACTTGTCGTTCAAGGTGAGCAACTGTCCCTCGCATTTCATCCATAGTTTCTTCCTTTTTCTCCAAGAGCGCACTGTTTGGCAGTCATCAACTGACTTCGACAATGACAAGGGCATACCTTTTACCATCTCAGGTAGGCACATTCATGGGTCCCACAAGATCCATGACTAACAATTCGTTCTTGTCATAGACTTTGGTACTTGCTTCAGGAAGAGGGGGTCATGTTGATTTTCCTTGGATACATCCACTGCATAGGTGGTCAAACTCGTGTGGTAGTTTAATTTTCAGACCAGTCACAAGGTTTTTGCTAACCATATTATTAATGGTCCTTGGACTGAGGTGCCCCAGACGACGGTGCCATAGTTGCATCGTAGGCTCGCTTGCAATGTAAGCAACCTCATTGTTGTCTAAGCCCACATTCATGCATTTGACTCGATATAAAGTGCCATGATCGCCCATTAATTTTGCACGCATGAACTCTTTATTGCCCCAAGCCAGACTTATTCCAAAAGGAAATCCACTGAGTATGGCGCTGATAGGACCCTATACAGGTTAGGCGCATCAACGGCAGGCTCGGCACCGGCTCCGGAAACCTTGCCGCACTCGTTCCGAACTTAGCGCACGCGTTCTACCTATTTTAAGCCATTCCCGATGGCCGGACACAGCAAGAAGCAGATCCGATCAGTGATAGCGCCGACGGCAGCAAGAATGACAACTGACAGATGGCATCAGTCAATGATGACAGCGCTTAGCGAGAAGCCTGATCATCTATCAAAAACTGACGGACAGCTTGGCGTTTGACCTTGGCGTCCGACACTGCTTAGCGCTTCGATTTGGCACCTGGCATCGCTTAGCCTTTTGGACAGACAGAAAGGTGATGGACTGATGGTTTAGCACCGCGATCTGCCGCCTGGTGGCGCTAAGGGTCTTGAATGAACGGCAGGGATCTGAAACTGTTGGAGCTACCCCTATGAAATTTTCTAGTTTACCGCTCTTTGACCACTGGCGACGGCGAACTCTTTGTAGTATAAAAGTACTTACCGACTTGTACAACCAGAATCAGACGAATAGACCAGAGTTTCCTGCTCCCACTTCCTCAGTCCCCTTTACGGTCAGCAACGTCGAACTCATCGGCGGTTGCAGACTCTCGCCAACTTTCGACACATTCGTGCCTTGCAACTACGGCAGGCATTATCGACGCTTAGACTTCGCTAAGCATATCATGCTCTTGCCGCTCACATTGCCGTGTTTGCTTACCGCTCTTTCATAGGCGCTTTACCTTAGCGCTTTACACTTGCCGACTCCCTTACCGACTTTTACCCTTTTCCACAGACGCGTTCTCTGGGACCTGCCCGGGACTCTCCAAATCACTTATAGCGCGCCCAACGCAAACTCTTGGTATGGTAACACCCCAGCTACATTTGTAACTGACCAAACTTTGGGCGTCATCAAATTGGAGCCCACCGCGAGGGATCTCTAAGGCAGAATTCTGCCAGAAACCCGTCTCCAGCGTAGGCGCCGTCTGCTAGAGCAGTCAGCAGAAGGCATTGCCCCTTCCCACCCATCAACTCCACAACCACCTGGTGCCTTACCGGGTCTCTCTCTTGCACAGGAACTACAGAACGCCACTGTAGACGCATTTCCTGATCTCTTCCCGCATTCCCTCGATTATAGCGCCGACAACCCCTTAGCGTCGCCGCTTGCCGTACCGCAACCAGTTACTCCCATTACCCCGCTAACGCCTCTTTCTCAACTCATTTCGCTTACCCCGTCGCCAATCTCTAGAACCCCTTCCCCACTACCGCTAACCGAACTCGCTACCACCGTTGCCATGGAACAACAAGTCCAGCGCATGCCGCCACGCAACCACTTCTCGGCACCGAAATGGGACGAGACCAAGCCACGGGAGCTCTCCCAGTATTTCAAGGAATTAGAGTATCTATTCAGAGACTGTAACATTACCGACCACACGCAGATGAAGGAGTACGCGGCAAGATACGTATCGTATGACACGGCAGAAACGTGGACAGGTTTGACCGAATTTGCCGCCTTTGTTCCTGCCGCCCCACCTGTTCCCGCCCGAGGCGCTTCATACGAGGACTGGAAGACGGCAGTAATCCAGCTGTACCCTGGTGCAGAAGAAGCTACCCGCTACATGGTAAACGAGTTGCAAAAATTAGTTCAGGAATCGTTCGACAGTGGCACATCGTCTCTTGGCGCATTCTCCACGTATTACCGTGAGTTCCAGAAGATCGCTAGGTGGTTAGTACAAAACGGCAAGCTTTATATTAACGAGGAGCGTCGCCTGTTCCAGCAAGGCATCCCGACTTCACTATGGACTCGTATTGCTCGTCGCCTAGAGATAGTTCATCAGGCCCATCACCCTGACGAGCCCTATAACGTTGCCGACGTCTTTGAAGCCGGTAAATGGGTTCTCAAGGGAACGGACACTGGCGTTGGTATATCACGCGCTAGGGCGAGCCCACCCCCTGAACGAACTAACGGTATAATTCCCATCCCGCCTCCTGCTACCAACTTCGTTAAGAAAGAGGAACTCAATGCTGCCATTACCACTGCTGTCGCATCCGCCATGACTCGCATCGAAACCATGATTACCACCAACCTCACAGCTAACCAACCCGCTAACGTACCCGCATCTGGCCCTTGCCACTTTTGTGGGGAAATTGGCCATACTATGACTAGAGGACGCTGCGCTACCCTCGAGAATTATATTTGGCAAGGGAGAATTCGAAGGGCTATCGACGGCAAGATAGTCCTAACCACTGGCGCCACCATCCCCAACTACCCAGACAAGAAGTCCTTCCAGGAGCGGGTAGATGAATGGCATAGGCGCAATCCAGGGCAAATCGTCACTGGCACGCTTTCCGGCAACGCCAACCCTGACCCTGAACAGGCGACTCAACAGCAGATGATTCACGAGGTCTTACACTTCGACAGCGTTGGCGACCGCCCTACTTTTTCGTGGGAAGAGCGGATCGCTAAGCTACAGCAGGAGTTAGATTCGCTTAAGAACCAGGTCTTTGATGGGGTTGAAGTTAAGCAGCCCAAACAACCTCTTAAAGGATACAAGCCGATGCCTCCCGCTAGCAAATTACCAACGCCTGCTCCTGCCCCTGCTCCTGCTCCAGAACCCTTGTCGTCCGCTACCGCTCCCGAACCGCCTTTGCCGCCCCTCCATCCCTATTCAGGGATTCCTGACCGCTATCACGCACCCGCACAACGAAATTTTGCCGCTCCTGAGAAGCGTCCTGAAGGCGGTTACCGACCTACCGCGCCAATTTTCGACATCGAAAAATCAAACCACGTCTTCAACCGTATTATGAAAACCGCCGTTACCTTATCAGTTGAGGAACTTTGTAGTATTGCTCCTGACGTCCGCAATCAGGTCAAGACCGCTGTTACTCCTCGACGTCCCTTGGCAACAACCGTTGCCGAGGTCGAGGACCTCGACAACGCGCTTCCCGGGTTTTCCGTTACCGTCGACTCGCTGGATACTGAAGACTCTCCTGCCGACCCCATCGCTAACGCCACCTCTGTGGATCCTGTGGAGACCTACCTTAGGTCAGTGGACCATGGAGAAGACCCCGCAATCCTTACCGTCGCCCAAGAATCACACGCTATTCGCTCCGTCGCGCTAACCGTCGACAACAAGCACGAGGTAGAGGCTATAGTGGATAGCGGGTCTCAAATTATTTCTATGGCAGCTGAAGTCGCTAACAATCTAGGCCTTATTTACAACCCTACGGTGATACTAAACATGCAGAGCGCCAATGGTACGGTAGACAGATCCCTAGGCCTCGCCAAGAACGTGCCGTGCACCCTTGGCGACATCACCTTCTACTTACAGATACACATTTTACGCTCCCCGGCTTATGACTTACTACTCGGCAGACCTTTTGACGTCTTGGCGCGATCAGTCGTCAAGACGGTTACTGACGACGAGACGACACTAACAATTAGCGACCCCAATTCCGAAATCCGACGAACGGTGCCAACGTTCCTTAGGGGACAACAAAAAGGCACCCTCGCTAAGCCGCCGGAGTTTACCGACCAACACGCCAACGAACGATCCCACAGGTGTTTTCACAGGCCATCGAGGAGGTGATTGGCGACGATCACGGAGATGTGGCGCTAACGCTAGAATATGACCATTCAACTGGTCTTGTAAATGTTATGTCTACTGCTTTTCTTGCCGAAGACATGTTAACTACTTTACCCGCTACCGACGCAGAGATTTCCCAGAAAAATCAAAATATTACTGACTCATCTCTTGCCTACTTGTACCTTACCGCTTCCGAATCTTTTCAGAATACTGCGTCTACAGATACTTATCTCACTACCCTTCCCGGAGCCTTGTCTCCTGCCGTTCTTGGACTTGCCGCTCCTCAGGCTACAGTTCCCCTTTCCACTTCTGTATATAACCAAGCTAACGCTCCCAAAAGGAAAGGGGTTCAAGTTAAAAAGAAATATAAGCCAGTTGCGCTTAAAACAAAACCCATCGCTACGCACTCTCCCGAAACGTTTAGAATCGAGCGCCAGATCATTGGTGACCCTCTTGCCGACATGCCGACCTTGTCACCAAATCCGCCACCCTTTCAGCCGACAGGACGTTTTACCAAGGAACGCCAGCAGCAGTTCGCCAAGGAGCACGACACAGGATTTTTGACCAAAGATGAGTTGAACGTCCTTACCGATCTTGTCGCTAAGCAAGACAAAGCCTTCGCTTGGGAGGACTCAGAACGCGGCAGCCTACGTACAGACTTCTTCCCGCCTGTAGTGATCCCGACCATTCCTCACGTGCCGTGGACTGAGCACAACCAACCGTTACCGCCTGGGATTGAAGCCGAGGTCTGCCAGATCATTAGGACCAAGATACAGGCTGGCGTCTACGAGCCCTCCAATAGTTCTTACCGCTCTCGTTGGTTTTGTGTCCTCAAAAAGAACGGCAACCTACGTATAGTCCACAGCCTTGAGCCACTGAATAGAGTTACAATACGACACTCTGGCGTACCGCCTTTTCCTGACCACTTTGCCGAGTCCTTTGCCGGGTGTATCTGTGGCGCCACCCTTGATCTCTACGTTGGCTACGATGAACGCTTGATACACCCCTCTTCCCGTGACCTCACCACCTTTCAAACTCTGTTTGGCGCCTTGCACCTAGTCACCTTACCGATGGGCTGGACAAACTCAGTCCCCATATTCCATGACAACATCACCTTCATCCTCCAACCCGAGATACCACATAACGTCTTAAGCTTCATTGATGACGTTGGCGTCAAAGGTCCCAAAGACTGGCGACTCGTAAACAGCTTACCGGCGACCCATCCCGACAACTCCAACATTCGCTCAGCGCTATGGGAGTTCTTCCAGCTGCTCAATCGAGTCCTCCAACGTATGAAGTATAGCGGTGGTACGTTTAGCGGTCACAAACTCCTCCTTTGCGTGCCAAGGTTCAAAATACTCGGTCACATATGCACTCCCGACAGTCACGTTCCCGACAAGTCTCGCTTAGCACTCTTGGAGCGATGGGGTCCTTGCCGCGACTTATCTGAAGTTCGCGCCTTTTTTGGCACTGTTGGCGTTCTCAGGATCTTCGTCAAAAACTTTGCCCATCGCGCACATGCTCTTAACCGACTCACCCGCGCTAACGAGCCCTTCGAATTTGGGCCAGACCAGGTCACTGCCCAACGCGACTTAGTAAAAGCCCTACAAGATGCCAAGCCCCTAGTTCCCATCGACTATAGCTCTGCCGACCCTGTTATCTTGGCGGTGGATACCTCGTACATTGCCGTTGGTTACTTCATGTGCCAGTGCCTTACCGACAATCAGAAACAGCGACGCTATAACCGCTTTGGGTCCATCACGCTAAACGACAGAGAGTCTCGCTACAGTCAGCCTAAGCTAGAGCTCTATGGACTGTTCAAGGCATTCCGGGCGCTAAAGATGTATTTGATTGGCGTGCGGAACCTGATTGTTGAAGTTGACGCTAGGTACATCAAAGGCATGCTGCAGAATCCTGATATCCAGCCGTCCGCTAGCATGAACCGGTGGGTAGTCGCCATCCTCATGTTTCACTTTGAATTGGTACACGTCAAGAGCTCTTTCCACAGACCAGATGGACTCTCTAGGTGACCCTGGCAGCCTGGCGACCCGGCAGTGGACCCACAGGCTGATAGCGATTTCGAGGACTGGATCGACCGCTTACATGGTTTCGTGCACCTCATACAACAGCCAATCCCCCTACTACAACGGCAACAGCCTACCAGTATCTTTTTACATCCCATTGTCCCTTACCGCCCCGAGACCTTTAGCGCCCCCCTCACATTCTACACGGCAACCATCCTTGGACAAAATTCGCCTCCCGTAAAAGTCGTACAAGAACCTCACCCGCTAAGAGAAGACAGCAGAAACCTGACCTACGACGCCGTTCCCCGATCTGCCAAAGCAAAGGCAGAAGACAGTCGCTTGTTAATCGTTGAACAATGGCTACAAGACCTTAAGCGACCCGCAAACCTTACCGACGAACAATACGCGACCTTTATCCGCTATGCTACCCGCTTCTTCTTTATCAACAACCGCCTTTGGCGACGCAATCGAGATGGCGCTCACAAGCTGATCATCAAGCCAGAAAGTCGCTTACAAATCCTGTGCGCCATGCATGACGAGCTAGGACATAGAGGTCTGTACGCTACCCGAGCTTCTCTGCTAGAACGATTCTGGTAGCCACACGCTAGTGCCAACATCGCCTGGTACATCAGGACTTGCCACCTCTGCCAAATTCAACAAACGCGCCAAGTGCTCATCCCGCCAACCGTTGCAACGCCAGCTCCCCTCTTCAGCAAAATCTACGTCGACACCATGCATATGCCCAAGTCTGGTCGCTACAAGTACATCATTCAAGGTCGTTGTTCGCTAATCCACTGGCCTGAATTTCAAATGCTCCAAAGAGAAAACACGGAGGCGGTCGCCAAGTGGCTATTTGAGGACGTCATCTGCCGTTGGGGAGCGCTAAGAGAAATTGTCACGGATAACGGTGCGCCCATCATCAAAGCGCTAACATACCTCGCCAAGAAATACAACATTCACCACATTCGAGTATCTGGCTACAACAAGCGCGCCAATGGCCTGGTAGAGAGACCCCACTTTGACGTTCGGCAAGCGCTCTTCAAGGCAGTCGATGGCGACGAGTCTCGTTGGAGCGAAGCAACCTATTCAGTGTTCTGGTCAGAAAGAGTTACTATTCATAAGCGCATGGGTTGCTCTCCCTATTACGCGGCTACTGGCACCCATCCTTTACTCCCTGCCGACATTATAGAAGTGACCTACCTTCAGCCAGCCCCCAACAGTATCTTAGCGACTACTGACCTGATCGCCAGACAAGCTATTGACCTCCAACGAAGGAAAGAAGATTTAGAGCGACTCCACGAGGTAGTCTTTAGCGCCCGTTGCCAAGCAGCCCTACGATTCGAAACCGAGCATAGCGCGACTATCAAAGATTACAACTTCCCGAGAGGAGCGCTAGTGCTTATGCGCAACTCCAAAATTGAAACCTCATACAATAAGAAAATGCGCCCACGCTATTTGGGACCTTTGGTAGTTATCTCTCGTAACCGTGGAGGCGCTTACGTGCTCTGTGAATTAGATGGTTCAGTACTGCATCGACCTGTTGCCGCCTTTCGCCTATTGCCATACCTCGCCAGAGAACACATTGACTTGCCACTTGAAGCGCTAGATATCGACACCGCCAAGCTTAGGGAACTTGAAGAAACAGAATTACTGGACGATGATGACTTACCGACCCTAGTTGAAGAAGAAGAACCAGATTAGAAAAGACTATATATTGATAAGCTCTCCATTTCTATTACTTACCTTACTTATCTTTCTTGCCGATACTTACTGTACTATATTCCACAGACAATTCCTTAAGCAGTTAAGCCGCAGCGCTAGCATGTCGCCAACGCTTAGCTGGTTAAGGCTTTGCCACTCCAAAGCCTCGTTGCAGTCGGCTTGATACTCCAACAAAGTATCCATACTTCTGGTCAAGTTGGAATACCGAAGTCGCAAGGCCATAATTTGCTCCCGCGCTTGCTCACGCTCGCGACCCAGTACCGCTCGCATGCTTGCCGCACGCGCCGCCATCCGCTCTATCACTTGAGGAGGATATAAGGCCACCACCGGATAAACCAAGTCTTCCCCCAGCCACTCGTAAGAGTCGCCAGCAACTCTTGGCTGAGGCTGGGGGGTCCACGACGAGGATCCACTCGAGCTCGTCCAGAGCTGCGTCGCTAAGTCACCCCCACTTACCCAAGGGGCAGCAGGCTCCACCGTCGGCAACTCCTGGGACTTGCCAGGGACGTCTCGTAAGGTCTCCTCCGGTTCTCCCTCGGCATCCTCATTACCGCCCTCTACCTCCTTGCGACTTGGCGATCCTTCCCGTTTCTCCTCCTCCCCGGCCAACTCCTGCGCGCCAGCGGGCTCTCCCATTACAACGTCTCCTTCATCTCCTGGGGCGCCAGCAGTCGAAACATCAGCAGGCGCATCTTCAGGCAAGGCGAGAGGGGACAGTAGGCGGCTGGGGCCAGCCTCACCGCTAACGGCAGGAAGGCGGCTAGCGGCAAGAGCTTCTCCAAGCTCCCTCATCTCTGTGTCCTCAGCAGTTGGAGAGGGGGAGGGCGACTCGATGCGCACGCGCTTGGCCTTACCCTTGCCCTTGCTTGGGGAGGGGGCCTTGCGTTTTTCCTGGCGCTTGCCAGCGCCGCGCTTGCCGACCGATTCCGATTCATCTCCTTGGCGCGTCAGCAGCGCCAAGGAGGACTTGCTGATTTTGGCCGCTCTCCCAGTGGCAACCTCCCTACGTTCCCCCTCGACAAACTCCCTAGCCCGCTTGACCAAAACCGCCTGGGAAAAGGTCTTCTCGACAAAGGCATCAGGCGCCCCGCCACACTCACGACTCTTGGCGCCGTCGATTGTACAAGCACGCTTGAGAGTGCCACAGCGGTAACAAGGTTGGGCGCCAGTAGGGAACCAGCAACTCTCGGGGTTGTTATCGGCCCAACATTTGTCACACTACCCTTACTTGAGAACCAGAATCATACAAAAAGCTAAGACGACTTACCGCTCCACGCGAATCCTTAAACTCCTGGCGCGTCGCCAGGGAAGCCATGCGCTTGTTCTTCATCTCCGGCAGCTCCACTCCTCCCTCAATGCCCTCATCCATCACTACATCTTCCCGGCGCGGCAAGAGCAGACCCTTCAACTCCTTGTCGTCGAAAGTGGTCTGACTAGGGAGCTGGGAGGGAGTCAGTAGAAGGTCGGCAAAGAGTCACTACGGCATACCTCGTATTGAGGGCCCTTCCCTTTGCGAGACTAGCAAAAGTCACAGTCGGCAAGAAGAGACGCCAATAACAGCGGACTCACCTTTTTCTTCAAAGCCTTGCCAGGCTTTGAAGGCGAACCCCGTGTGCCTGCCGGCAGTGTGGGGCTCTGAACACTGCCGGCGCGAGACCCCTTGCTAGAACCCTCGGCAACAGACTCCTTCTTCTGCTCCTTGGCGAGTTCCGCCCTCACTACCGCCAAAGTGTGCACGGCAGCGGCAGCGGCAGCTTCCTCCTGCTCTTGCTCGATCTGCAAGCGAGCAAGGGGTTCCAGCACCTCTTGTTTGCTACGAGGAGATAATTCAGTCCATAGCTAGGGAAGGAAAGGTCAGAAGCTACTTACTCGGTTGCCGATGCGCTTACGGTCATCGGCAACGCGCCAGAGAGAATATCCTCCAGCTCATCCTCGATGGTGGGGACAGGGGGAGGCGCCTAGGTAACAATCAGCTAAGCGACGCGGCGGGAAGCAGAAACAACTTACGAAGCGGGAGAAAGGCGCTAACCACTCAGCGCCACGATTATCCACATACCGGGCACGACACCACTCCCGCACCTCGATCTCGCGATCCCAGCCAATGCCAAGGACCCTCACCTCATACCACTTCTCCAGCAGCTTCATTACGCCAACTACCAAGTTTTGAGACGCCTCGGCGCCAACACCCTCGATATGACGAAT